>JAJEKV010000054.1:2203573-2391984 GCA_021234155.1 Isoetes taiwanensis | reverse complement strand
ATCCGTATACGTTTCAGTTACGTATTGCTGGGTATGGCCTCTAGCGTAAACCCATTGCCTTGCCAAGTTATTGTAGGGTTTACGTTATGGAAACAAAGCGTCGTTGCACTTGGGACACAGTACCTTTTCAAACGTATCTTGGAGCCATGGCAACTGAAATAACCGTCTATTGGCGATCGAATCATTCAAAAATTTGCTACTACAAATGTGTTGACTTCTAGTGCGACCTTTGGGAGGAGGGTAAATCCAAACCCATTTGATGAGTTTCTATTGCTTCTTGTTTTTGGTAGCGACTAGAGCCATGTCTCCAGTGCAAAGCGAATAAACTTCGACCTCCATAGCGTAAACCCTACAATAACCTAGCAACACACCACCGGGGTTTACGTTTTGGAAAACAAAGCGTCAGTGCGACTTCTTTGATAACTTAGGTGGATCATTTCTAAACGCATGCATGGGGAGCCACGAGGCGAAATAACAAAGTTTTGATCTATTGGCCAGCAGGTGATCCCCAAACAATTTTGCTCTTGCATAAGAGCTCTAGACTTTATTACAAAACGGGAGGAGATTAAATCAAACCCATTGGCGGTTTCTCTTTGCCTCGTGTTTCATAGCATTTTGCTGAAACCATATCCCAAGTGCGAACCGGCAAACCTCCATAACAAACCCTACAATAGCAGCAGAGCTGGGGTTTCGTTTTGGAGGCTATACCTAGCAGTTGGACGGGATCTTGCACCAATGTCGTAGAGGGTAATGGGAGGCATTGAAGCCAGAAGGCGGAGCCTAAAACCTTCCAGGAAGGTTGATTCCCAAAATGTCCTCTGGGAGGTCCTACCTGGGCCGGGCAACTCTCCCACCGGAGGCGTGATGGGCTGCGCCAGCGAACTTCGAAACATCGACATTACCACGAGACCAAGTTTAGTGTAGGCCACCTATCCGGGAAACACCAATGTAGCTCATAATCCAACGTTAAGTATTAACGGGCAATAATGGCGGGGAGGGGTGAATACTACCATATGGGGGTTATGTTTCTTTTGCTGCAAAAATGACCGTGTAACGGTCCCTAGGGTATTGTTTGTTTTTGGGCGACATGGCGAAGTCCGTCCCCATTCAGACTGTGTACCCGAACGACAAAACACTTGGTTTTCTACGATCATTGCGGGACACTGCGGTTTGATAATGTTCTCCGGACAGTCTTGAATTTTTTGAACACCTCGAAACAAGTTACCCAGGCGATGGATTCAACGGTGGATGAAGCAGGTTCCGGAAGGGAGGCATTAGCATTGCCCTCGGAGAAGGCTGCTGGTAGGGCGCCTCGGTAAATCAAACCCATTTAAATTTTCTGTTGCTTCTTGTTTTCCAGCTGAGGCTTCGACCATGTCTCAAAGTGCAGAATAAAACTTCGACCTCCATGGCGTAAACCCTAAGCAATAACCTGGCAAGGCACAGGGGGTTTACGTTTTGGGAGGCCATACCCTAGTCAGATTGGACCAGGATCTTGCACAATGTCGCTTGAGGTAGTGGGAGGGCATTGACGCTAGTAGAGCCAGACCCTAAAACCTTTTCAGAAGCGATTCGACCCAAAGGTCCCTCTGGAAGGTCCCCAGCCTGGGCGGGCAACTCTCCCCCGAAGGCGTGATGGAAGGCCTGACTGCCACGGATTCAAAACATCGACATTGGCCTTTGGAGACCAAGTTTAGTGGGCGAAAGACCACCCTACTTCCGTGAAGCGCCAAGTAGTCATGTCTGCACGTTCGTAGTGAATTGGCCTTAGCGGAGGGTGCGAGATCTTGCCATGTAGAGGGTTCGTGTTTCTTTGCTGCAAAAATGACCGTGTAACTTGGTCCCTAGGGTAATTTCGCTTGTTTGGACGACATATGGCGGTCAAATCTCCATTCCGGACCTTTGTGCTTGCCCAACGACAAAACACTTGGGTTTCTACGGTCGGCATTGCCAGGACACTGGGTTTGATATGTTCTCCCGGACGATCTTGAATTTTTTGAACTCGCCGAAGCAAGTTAATGGGCGTGGATTCAGCGGTCGGATAGGGGGCTTGGGTTGGAAGGGAGGCATTGGCATTTGCCCTCCCGGAGGAGCACCGGTAGGAAAGTCAGCCTCGTAAATCCAAAACCCCATTTCGATACGTTTCTATTGCTTCTTGTTTTCAAGCAGCGGCTTCTAGACCATGTCTCAAGTGCACCGAATAAAGCTTCTACGACCTCCAACGTAGCGTAAACCCTACAATAACTGGCAAGGCACCGGGGTTTACGTTTTGGAGGCCATACCCTAAGATTGGACCAGGGGATCTTGCACAATGTCATGAGGTAGTGGGAGGGCATTGGCGCTAGTAGACGGAGCCCTAAACCTTTCGTAGTGCCTTCACCCAAAGGTCCTCTGGAAGGTCCTCGGCTAATTTTATCGGGCAACTCTCCTCCCACCCTCGAACTGTGGATCGGCCTCGCCAGTTCAAAACATCGACATTACCTTTTGAATATGCTACGTGGGCGTAAGACCACCCTCGCCCGTGAAATAAAGTAGCCTCATGTCTACCACGTTCGTGAATTGGCTGGCCTTAGGAGGGTGGGCATCGCCCGTGTGGGGGCCTGTGTTTCTTTTGCTGCAAAAAATGACCGCGGTAACTTGGTCCCTAGGGTAATTTCGCTGTTTGGACGACATGAAGTCAAATCTCCATTCCTTTATGCTTTGTACTGAGCGACAAAACACTTGGGTTTTCTACCGCGATTGGCCACCGGGCGGAGGACACTGGGTTTGATATGTTCTCCTGACCGGATCTTGAATTTTGAACCTCGCCGGCAAGTTGCTTGAAGCGTGGATTCAATCGGTGGGATGAAACGGGTTCCGGGAAGGGGAGGCATTGGCATTTGCCTCCCGAGGAGCACCGTGGCGCCTGCGGTAATCCAAACCCCATTTCAAGCCGGTTTCTTGCTTCTTGTTTTCAATGGCAGGCTTCTGTGACCATGTCTCAAATGCAACTGAATAAAACTCGACCTCCATAACGTAAAACCCTACAATAACCCTTGGGTGAGCCGTGGTTTACGCTTTGGGAGGCCATACCCCAGTCAGATTGGACCAGGATCTTGCACACGTCATGAGGTGGTGGGAGGCGTTGACGCCGTAAGATGGAGCCCTAAAACCTTCCGAGCGGTTGACCCAAAGGTCATCTCTCGAAGGTCCCTAGCCACCGGACGAACTAACTCTCCCACCCCCGAATGTCATCTAACTTTCACCAACGGACTCGAAAACATCTACATTACCCCGAGACCAAGTTTGGTGGGCGTAAGACCATCCCCGCCTCCATCTCCTGGGCAACCTTCGGTGAGATCCATCTCCGGGGTCCGGCCTCTCCCTCCCGTGAGAAAGTGCAAGAAAGTCCTTTGGTTGGAGTTGGGAAGTATGTCACCAAGCATTAAGTTCTTCGATCCCTCTATTCATTCCTTGCCAAACTCCTCTACCATCATATTTCTTGCATAAAAAGTCCCTGGTCATCATGTCCATATCCACCATCATCTAGCCATGTCACCTAAAATTCCCAACATCACCCAATGAAAAAAGACCAAAGATGGACATCTTTTCATTTTTTTGACCTAGTCAAAACTTGACCTTGCTTACTTGGCATGCCATGTCACCCGCTGGGGTCTGGGTGGCATGCTTGAGCCTAGGTGGCATGCAGCCACCTTGGCATGTTGGAGCCTGGGTGGCGTATGTTGGAAACCCGTGGCATGTTTGAGCCACCTTTGGCATGTTTGAGCCTAGGTGGCGTATTCGACGGTGGCATGTGGAACCCTAGGTGGCATGTTTGAACCAACTTGGCATGTTTAAGCCCTAGGTGGCATACCTTGCATGTTGGATCCTAGGTGGCATGGTGGGAGCCGTGGCATGTTTGAGCCACCTTGGCATGTTGGAACCTAGGTGGCATGTTTGAGCCCACCTTGGCATGTTTGAGCCACCTGGCATGTTTGAGCCTGGGTGGCATGTTGGAGCCTAGATGGCATGTTTGAGCCACCTTGGCATGTTGGAGCCTAGGTGGCATGTTTGAGCCCACGTGGCATGTTTGAGCCTAGGTGGCATGTTTGAGCCACGGTGGCATGTTGGAGCCTAGGTGGCATGTTTGAGCCAACTTGGCATATTTAAGCCTAGGTGGCATGTTGTGAGCCACCTTGGCATGTTGGGACCCTAGGTGGCATGGTGGAGCCTGGCATGTTTGAGCCACCTTGGCATGTTAGACCTAGGTGGCATGTTTGAGCCACCTTGGCATGTTTGAGCCACCTGGCATGTGTGAGCCTAGGTGGCATGTTGGAGCCTAGGTGGCATGTTTGAGCCACCTTGGCGTTGAAAGCCTAGGTGGCATGTTGGAGCCACCTTGGCATGTTGGAGCCTAAGTGAGCACAAGCATGGCATGTTTGAGCCTATGTGGCATGTTTGAGCCACCTAGGAATGTTGGAGCCTAGGTGGCATGTTTGGAGCCCACGTGGCATATTTGAGCCACCTTTGGCAAGTTGGAACATAGGTGGCATCTTTGGGAACTGCGTGGGATGTTTGAACACGTTGGAGCCTAAGTGGCATGTTTGAGCCATTTTGCATGTTGGAGCCTAAGTGGCATGTTGGCTTCACAAAGTGGCATGTTTGAGCTGGGTGGCATGTTAGAGCCACCTTGGCATGTTGGAGCCCATTGGCATGTTTGGAGCCGCATTGTTTTTGAGCCTACCTTGGCATGTTGGAGCCTAGGTGGCATGTTGAAGCCCATGTGGCATGTTTGAGCCACCTTGTCATCATGTTAGACCTAGGTGGCATGTTTGAGCCACCTTGGCATGTTGGAACCTGGGTGGCATGTTGGAGCCCATTGGCATGTTTGAGCCACTTTGGCATGTTTGAGCCTAGGTGGCATGTTAGAGCTACGGTGGCATGCTGGAGCCTAGGTGGCATGTTTGAAGCCAACTTGGCATATTTAAGCCTAGGTGACATGTTGTGAGCCACCTTGGCATGTTGGACCTAGGTGGCATGGGTGGGAGCCCACGTGGCGTGTTTTGCCCATGCGTTGGCATTGGAGCACACATGGCATGTTAGGCCACAAGTGGCATGTTGGAGCCACCTTGGCATGTTTGAGCCACCTTTGTGGCATGTTTGAGCCATCTTGTGTATGTTTGAGCCACCTTGGTGGCATGTTTGAGCCACCTTGGCATGTTTGAGCTGATTGGGACCTGAGATCATGTGCATATGCTGAAAAAATGGATTTGAGGCATAAAAAAGCAAAACTCTCTCTCTCTCTCTCTCTCTCTCTCTCTCTCTCTCTCTCTCTCTCTCTCTCTCTCTCTCTCTCTCTCTCTCTCTCTCTCTCTCTCTCTCTCACGCACACACGCACGCACCCACACATCCTAATTACGTGATCGATAGACTTGTTGGTTCCCATGGATGTTAAAGTTAAATTCAGTTCAATTCAATTTTGGGATCTTCATAATGCCTTTGCATTCTAGTTTTCTATAAGCATGAGGGGTAAAGGGACAATAGATGAGATATTGCATTTTTGCACTGGTCCTGCACCCCCTCAAGGAATACAAATCAAATTCTTGATGGTTTTGTTATGCAAAAATAGGTGTTAAGTAATTGAAGTAACTTGTCTTACATGGAATACTAGTATAAGGACATGTGATCGTGCACGCATCACATGTAACAAATCAAGTACTCTGTCCTACCACTA
This sequence comes from Isoetes taiwanensis, assembly GCA_021234155.1. Classification (NCBI taxonomy): domain Eukaryota; kingdom Viridiplantae; phylum Streptophyta; class Lycopodiopsida; order Isoetales; family Isoetaceae; genus Isoetes; species Isoetes taiwanensis. Next base: position 2,386,271 of record JAJEKV010000054.1, on the reverse strand, counting down.
TAAAGACACCGTGATATGAAAGGATAGGACATGTAGAGAATCAAGTATTCTTTCCTACTTCTATAAAGACATGTGACAATAGAAGTATTACACATGTCGTAATTCATGTATTCTTTCCTACAATGCCTTAGCAAATAAAAGTACTACGTCCTACTACTATAAAGACATGTGACATGTAAGCATATGACATGTAGAGAATCAAGTATTCTTTCCTAATTATAAAGACATGTGACAATAGAAGTATTACACATGTCATAATTCATGTATTCTTTCCTACAATGCCTTAGCAAATAAAGTACTTGGTCCTACTACTATAAAGACATGTGAATGGAAGTATAGGACATGTAGAGAATCAAATATTCTTTCCTACATCTATAAAGACATGTGACAATAGAATTATTAGACATGTAGAAATTCAAGTATTCTTTTCCTACAGTGGATTGTATTATAAAATGACATGTCACAATAGAAGAAACTACAAAAAACAACGAAAGGATGTTTTAGTCCACCGAAAAAAGAACACCATTATCGAACAAAACCATACCTCCACAAATCCACATGTAGGATTCTTTTGAAAACAGTGACATGTAGACCTACCAAAACTGATGTTTTCAACAAAGGACCAAAACCGGGTGAGTGTGTAACCACCCGCCGACCCGAGAAAGATAAGCTTGTAGCAACGGACGCCGGAAGAAGATAGCTACAGTGTGCAGTGCTCATGCAAGAAGAGCCGGTAGCGATGATTCAGTGAAGATGAACGACGCCAACGCTACCCCACCCACGATCGTGAATTGCTTAAGGTTGTCGGGGCATTAAGAATGAATTTGGAGGCACTATCTTTTTGGGAAGGGTTCCAGTTGGATACGCACCATCGAGCCTCCAAGATGTATTCACGCTAACCACACCTCAACCCGGTGCGTAGAAGGTGGATGGAGTTCCTTGAAGAGTATGACTTTGATATAGTCTACAAGCGCAAGCTCAATGTGGTAGCGGATGCGCTTTCAAGGCATCCCCGACAACTAGAGTGCATTACAACGCAATATCGACGCCTCCAAATGACTTTTGGTAAGAAGATTTGAAGAGTCCTTTTGCCAACGGATGTGGATTTCAAGGAAGTATGGGCAAGCTCTCTAGGGAGGCTAGAAATCGTGATAAGGAGCGGGAAGCCTTTAAACATTATAAGAAGGAAGGCAACCTGTTATACCATAAAAACAAGTTGCGCTGCATTCAATCATCGGGGTAAGGAAATTGATCCTCCATGACACGCGACAACAGCCCAATAGCCGCCATGCGGGATTCATGAAAACATATTTTCAAAGTGCGCAGCTAGCCTATTATTGGCCGAATGAAGAAAGCAGCTCAGTACATCGTGAGAATGTCAGCTATGTCGCAGACGGCGCGGCAGAGCAGCCAATTCCAGAGGCTTAGAGCCATTAGCGGTGCCAAACGCTAAGGGGAGGTGATCAGCATGGATTTCATCACAGGCTTCCAAGAACAAGAAGAGGAAAGGATGCCCCTCGATGGTAGTGGCTCGACAAGTTGTCGAAAATGGCGATTTTGTGCCTTTGCAGACTACGATACGGCTATGGATACAAATAAGCTCTTCACCAAAGAGATCTTCAGCTTCATGGCATGCCAAGGGAGATTATCTCCCGATTAGGATCCGGTTCATGAGTGCCTTCCGGCAAGACCTCTTTACACTATTCTGCACTAAGTTATCCATGAGCACGGCATATCATCCCCTGCATCGGGATGGCCAAACCGGAGCTTTAACCAACAGGATTTTAGAGGACATGCTACGAAACTATGTCCGAATAAGCAAGGTATGTGGGAAGAATTTATTCACTTGGTGGAGTTTGCATACAATAGCACCAAGCGAATCATCCCAAATGCCGCCGCTTATGATCAATTTACGCCATCGCTGCCTAACCCGCATACTTGGCACAATCCCGTGTCAAAGTAGAGGTTTCGCAGCAAATGTTGGCCGATATGTAGCAGCTCGTGGAAGAAGTTCGAGGGTATTTGCTAGCGAAGAAGTCGATTGTAAGAGCATCGCACAAGCATCGAATTGGAGAGAGTTCGTGGTCGGATCAAGGTGAAGCAGCGGCTCGTAATCGAATTGCAAGAAGTTGCTCCAAGGTGGGGCTGACCTTTCGTAATAGTCAAGAGAGTAGGTAATCAATCCTACAAGCTAGACTCGCCAAAGACACCTAAAGATTCATAAGGTCTTCCACGTGGAGTTTGTTGAAGAAGCACATTCCAAATCCGCACGGTCTTGGACTCTCAACGTTGTTGGAAATGACGGAAGGAGCAAAACCGGAAATAATTCTTTAACTCCATTCTTGATAAAGCTTTCAAGAAAAACAAGGAGGTCGGAGTTCCTCCAATACTTGGTCAAGTGGAAACACTTGCCAGTGAAAGACGCGACATGGGTACTCAAGAAAGATTTAGTAAAGCAGTACCCGCAGTTTATGGAGCAATGGGACGACAAGGTCATCTCCGAAGATATCGGCTCAGGCATGTCGATTTGTGTAGATTAATTCTATGTATAGTTAAGATTAATCTACGATGCAACCTATGCTAGGTATGGGTCGTCGATGCTAGACCGATGATGAGACCACTACGGTGATCTTTAAGCGTGGTGTAATGTCAATGTAGGCATGACCGCGTTTAAAGCTTGGGCGAGTGGAAGGTAGATTAGAAAGTCTACTTCCGTCCCACGGAAGTAGACTAACCTCGAGAAAGGGGAGGTCATGAAGGAATGCAATCGATAGGAAAAGCACCTCTAGCCCCATATATGCTTTGATAGGAGGAATCAGGCCTTCACGCCCCATATACTGAAGGACCTATCCTCCACGCTGGGGCAACTAGGGTGTAGGCATGAGCGGCATATAGGCATATAGGCGCGCCTCTCCACGGCCATAATGGAAGATTCACCCTCTTCCTACGGAGATTAGCCATGCATCCATGTAGATAGGTGGGTGGTCACCATATAACCAAAATTTTACTAATAATTAAATGGTACTAACGTAGTGTTGACCTCACAGCCAATAGAGCCCTCAGGAGGGCAAAGAGGTCGAAGATGTGAAGACTTGCAACACAAATTTTGTTGGAATGTGTTGCAAGGAAATGAAGAGTACCCTCGACGTTAATTTTAATTTTGATAAACTTAATTGTCATGATAAGTGAATTATTGAGTAACCTGTTTTAATGATGTTGTGAACCGATAAGTTATTCCATAATATAGCGGTATAATATATCTAAAAATATTACCTTAAGGTAATCTTAATAAATGTGTAAGTATTATAGTAATTTATCGTATGTATCAGGTTGATTGCAGGTTAGGATGATCCCAAGGTGGGGAGACCCACGATGTTGCGGACATCATCATTTCAAGGTGGGGAGAATGTGACGTTCCAGATGACGATACGGTCCCGGGGACGATATCTTTCGTCTTGTCGTCACGCCGCATACCGCCACCCCGACCGACGTGTGCGCCAACGTAGCCATTGGGTAGCCCTAGGGGGCAGCTTGCAAGGAATATGTGCAATAATTAATGTGCACATTTCCCAATGTACACATTAATGTGGGCACACATTTCCATGTGGACACTTGATGCCAAGTGGGCCATACCCAAGTGTGCAATTAATGTGCACATTTTCCAATGTACACATTAATGTGGGCACATTTTGCCACCTAGCCATTAAAGGCAAGTGGGCCCATTCCCAATTATCCCACATGCCTAAAGGGATAATTGGAAACCCTAGCCAACCCCCTTGTCTATTAAGGGAGGGAAACCCTAACTTGCCCATTTTTTCGTTTCTAGGGTTTTAGAACTCCTGTTTTGGCTGCCTCAACAGCCAAAACCGCCTCCTTACTACCTCGAGAGAATTGCAACCTTAGTTTCCCTTGACTCGAAAGCATTTCAAAGAGGATGGTCGAGCTCGGTCGAGGAGCCACTCAAGGATCAGTATTTGGCCAATTAGATAGTCTAAACCCTATTTCAGTCCATAGAAATCAAGAGGTTTAGCCTATTAAATTGCCCATAGCAGCCTTCTAGATCTCTAGATACCGACCTCTAACTAAAGAACCTAACTCTATGATGTAGATTAGATATAGTTCTTTAGTTCTTCTCCTGTGATGTTTATGGATGATGTATCTCTATGAACTCCTTGTATTGGGAAGGGGGTAGAGACCCAAAGCTTGGTAGTAGATGCTCCTAGAGTAGCCTCTCTAGCACACTATAGATTCGGCCAGTGTACAAGAACCACACCGGTTGTGGGTGAAGGGCCGACCGGCTAAGAAGGAGGTTCATGTTCACTTTGAATGATCCCTCCGGTGTGTAAGGCCTACCAGGGATCATTGTGACTAGGTCTAATGGCTTACCACCGAAAAGCGGTGAGGCATGGACTCGACACCGTGAAGTGGTGTACACTTTCCAAAGGTTCAATATCACGGCAAGGCCCTCTAGTCACCTTGAGTCTACATGTAGATCTCGAGGGAGTGATCCCTTCCTCGCCCCATCTGAATCGGGAGGATGAAACCCAGAATAGCCCTTTGGCTATGCATCCGCTGGCTACATCCAGTCCCCGACACTTTTCAGCCTACTCGCAAAGTGTGCACAGGGAGGGGCGGATGGAGTGGACAACCCTATGCCATGTTCATATGCCGGTAAATCCATCGTCCATGAATTTCGCCCCGCAATGAACTCGGAGACCCAAGCCGCCGGGCCATCCCCTTGAGTCTGAGCCTTGGGTAGGACTCCCCCCCGTATTGCGCTCACCTTGTTTATGCAGATGTGATGGACCACCCTTCGAGGTGGATACGTGCTTATGTTATATACTGACATGTATGTTTACGCTTCCGCAGCTAGGTAGACCCTGAGGGAGACGGGGTAAAATGACCCCTTCACTCTTCCCACTGGAACCCGTCACGGTTGCAGTGTTATGTGGAGGGCCCTGTATCGGCATGGAGCTGGTATGGGGGATGAACTCCTGTTTGTATACGGTGAGTGCACCGTATACGAGTAGGGGACGTCACACTGGTATGCACAATTCGTTCTTATAGTACAATAGCTTGCCTTCCTTCTTAAAATGCTTGAAGGTTCCCCTCTCTTTGTCCATTCTTGCTTCCTTGGAAAGGCTTGCCCATGCTTCCTTAAAGTCTCGGTCCGTTGGCAAGGTTTCTTCTATTTTCTTGCCAAACTCACTGGTGAGTGTTGATATGGCATTGCAATGGACTCTCATCGTCAAAGGGTGCCTTGAAAGCACATTCGCATCCACGATGAGCTTGCCTGTTTTATACATGATGTCAAAATTGTACTCCTCCAGGAACTCCATCCATCTCCTTTTCCTCAAATTGAGATGTAGTTAGGTGAAGACATACTATAGGCTCTGGTGGTCCGTATCTTATTGGAACTTCCTTCCCAATAGATAGTGTCTCTATCATGGAATAAATTACTACTCCTATATTTTGGTGTAGCCAAAATAGGTTTAGCTAAACTACCTTCAAATCGGGACAAGAAGTTTCTAACACTTGGCTAAACTAAATGGTTTTTCTCCATCACAATTTCTTGCTTTTGGCTAAACTTTCACAAAATGGAGAGGCACATATTAGCCATCACGTTATAGTAATTTAAAAAAAATCCAAGCATTTTGGCAAAGACATTGAATTTATTATAAATACATAAATCAAGACACAAATATACATGAACATGTTCAAAAACCTAAAAAAAAAAAAGACTACATTGTTCCTTTTCCCTCTAATGCTTCAACTTTGTACTTGGAACAAGAAAGAAAGTGGAAAAAGGAAAAATATAAACCCTATTTGAAATTTCTTAAAGTTGGTACATACATTGGTGTTGAATTTTGGGCTAATCTATCCATTTTTCCAAGCCCACTCTATCTTAGGTTTAGCTAATCGATGTCCTGGTGGATATGTCTGGAGGTAAAGGTTTGGCTATTCAACTTAAAAGCTCACTTGGGGGGCAAAAAAATTGGGCTAAAATTTTCTTTTTTGAGGGCATTTTTTCCATTTACTTTAGCCGTTTTTCTTGTAAAAACTGCTACAAAATAGCCATTTGGCTAACCTTAGCCGTTGTTTTATTCCATGGTCTCTATATCCTTAACGCTCTCACCACTGTTAGCAACTCCTGGTCATGGGTTGGGTCGAACATTTTGGCGTCGTTCATCTTCCTTGAATCATATGCTACAACTCTCTCCTCCTACATTAAGACTGCTCTTGTTGCAATCTTGCTAGAGCCGGTTACCACCAACTTATCCTTCTCTGGGTCCGGTAATGTCAAGGCTGGGGCAGTCATTAGAGCTTCCTTCAATGCCTCAAATGTTGCTTGGGCCTTCTTTTGCCAATGACTTGCCCAATCTTTTATTTTCTTTGCTTTGGTGAGGTCCGTTAGTGGTGCGGCTATTTTGGCAAAGTTCTTGACGAACTTTCTATAATACTCGCTAAGCCGAGGAAGCTACTTCATGGATGTTCTTCGGTGCTGGCCAATCAATTACCGTTTCAATCTTCGCAAGATCGGTGGAAATTCCCTCTACTGAAGTTACATGTCCCAAATACTCTATTCTTTCTGTAGTGAAGTGACACTTGGACAATTTCGAGTAGAGTTGATGCCTCCTAAACTTCTCAAGTACCTTCCTCAAGTGTTGTGCATGCTCTTCTGGGGACTTGCTATACACTAAGATGTCATCAAAGAAAACTATGATGAACGTATATAGAAACTCATGAAAAAAGTCGTTCATGAGCCTCATGAATCTTGTTAGGGCATTGGACAGTCCGAATGGCATCACTGTAAACTCATGGTGGTCATATCTCGTTTTGAAAGCGGTCTTATGGATGTCTTTGTCGATCCCAAGTCAATTTTCGAGAAGACCTTTGCACCTTGGAGCTCATCCATCAAGTCGTCTGTCGGGGCAACGCGCTTATTCTTGATGATGTGCTTGTTTAATTGACGATAGCCAATGCATATTCTCATACTTCCATCTTTCTTCTTGACAAATAGGATAGGCGCCCCAAACGGGGAGACACTAGGTCTTATAAACCCTAGGTCTAGCAACTCTTGCAATTGCTTCTTCAATTCTGCCAACTCCTGAGGTGTCATTCTATATGGTGTCTAATTTGTGGGCTTAGTCCCTGGTTCAAGTGCTATTTTACGCTCGATTCCTCTGTATGGAGGAAATTGCTTGATCTCATCTGGAAACAGATCGTGGAATTCCTTTGCTAGCTTGGCTATTTGTTTCAGCCACTTGCGCAATGCTTTGTCCTTCTTGTCTTCCTCTATTTTTTGGCTCTTCAATTTCAAGCTTAAAGACATAGGCCACTTGCTCCTTCTTTATGCACTTAGGTAATTTCTTACTAGACATGCATTGCATGATTGGTGTGACTTCTTTACCTGGTATCTCAATGATTTTGCCACCTAGTGCCGTTAAGGTCACTTTCCACTTCCTGCAATCAATTACAGCACCAGCTGGGCCAAGGTATTTCATGCCTATGATCAGGTCATATCTTGCCAATATTCATGACCCCTGCTCCCATTCCAATGATGATACTTGGCAAATCTATGTTGAAGTTGATCCTTTTTCCCGCTGTGTGTCGGATTGCTCCACTTACCAACACTACATGCATGGGCTTGGACTTCAAAGGTTTCAGCTTTAACAACTCTACCAATCCTTGGCGAAGCAAAGTTATGTGTACTCCCCGTGTCTATCAACACTATGAAGGATTTGGTTTTGACTTTCTCTATTGGTGAAATGACTTGATATTGACTCTCGGCATTCTCGGATTCAATGGCAGTAAAGATGTGGCATTCACTCTGGATGTAGTTGCAAGCATCTTTGTCGTCGTTTTCCGGGGGTGTCTCCCATCCTCCTAACTCTGCTAGCATTGCGTTCATCACAAAAGGACAGTTGTGTGTCCTTGGAAGCACCTGAAGCACAACCGCTTTTCTAAGCATTCCTGCCTCTTCTCTTTCGGGATGAACTGCAAGAATTGCTTGACTGCTTTGGAGTAGTTTGAATCTCTCGCTTGCCCTTTGTCCCCCAAGCTGACCTACTTCTTGTCTTGCTTCCCATAATTTGTGTTGTACTGAGGTTTAGCAAGTGTCGGGCTTGTTGCTCTCGGACTATAGCTTCGGGTATCTTTTCTCTTATCCTGATAGAATTGTTGCTTCTGTCCACTGCTCTGGGGACATGCTCCCTCAGGGATAGGTTCTGTACGTACGAAATATAAATTCCTGATGTATATAGTTAAAAAATACGTATTTTTTTTTGGAAAAAAACGTATTTTACGTATTTTTTAGTACGCGAACGCGCTTTATACTGTTTCACATACGCGAAAAAGCTTTCGCTTATGCGGTTTAGAAGGTTTCGCGTACGCGGTTTTCAAATTCCAATTCGTCAAAAAATAAAAAAAAAATAAAAAATAAATTTGCTACCCGCTTTATACTGTTTCGCGTGCGCGGAAAAAGTTTCGCATACGCGAATTAGTATGCTGTTTTCACTATTTCGCGTACGCGAAAAAAATTTTGCATATGCGAATTAGATGTTTTCGCGTACGCAAAAATCTTCCGACGCCGAAATTTCACATGGCAAAGTCTTGGCTAATATGGAGTGTATGGAAGCGAAGGCGAAGAAAGATCTTTTATGATAAGCGTATTTCTTCTCAGGTGGTGCGTCAAGAAATTCGTAAGAAGTTGTATAATTGCTTTCAGATCTCCAATTGGCCTGATCGTATTAAAATTCCAATACGGAATGATCATCTAAAAGTGATTGATGCTTCAGGGACATTTCTTACTTCTGGAAGTACTCTGTAATATTTTGAGTGTATAATATGAAGTAAATCACGTTCTTCAAAAAAAAAAAAAATCTTCCGACGCCGATTTTTTTTTTTCCGTATTTTTTACGTTTTATACGACAAATATGTGCCGTATCATACAATTCATATGTATTCTGTATAAAACGTACAGTGTATTGAACCTATCCCTGGCTCCCTGTAGGCTCACGACCTTGGACTCTGCTTTTGACACTGTTCTGGGGTTGATTCTTAATTTTCTCATTCAAGCCCTCAATATACCCTCCACTGCGTGTCGTTCGCTCAACTTTGGCACAATACAACCTTAGTCTCATAAACTCTTCGATGTACTTCTACACCATCTTATTTCCCTGCTCCAAGCTGTAATGACGACGCTTAAATACCTTGGAAAACTTACTTGAATCTGCAGTTGTCCCTGCTCAATCCATGGGCCTTGGCTTAGCCTTTCCACCAAATTCTGGCCGCTCCTTTGAGGTTGGCTATTGCTACCCTGCCCTTGTCCTTGTCTTTCATGCCATTAGCGTTCCCATACTTTCTCATCTCGTCTAACCAAGCTTCGACTTCCGTTCTTGACATGTTATCCCCTGAGAATGCCATTGTGCTCTTCTTATATAGAAGAGAACCATCATTCTGGGGAAAGGGACGTCTGTTTTGGCGTCACGCCATTTTGGGTGTCAGATTTATCTATAGCCTGAGCCTTCTATGGCGCAGGTTTTCTTTGGCTCTGTCTACTATGGTTGCCTGCTAGCATTCCTCATCGGCGTTTCCTCTGAGCTGAATTCTGTTGGTTCTAGAGTTTCCCTCTCTCCCTCCTCTGAGTCTAGTCACCTGGTGTCGGCTCATCTTAACATCTTTTGATTTCTTCTCGTTCCACCTAGTGAGAGCTGGATTGACTCTTCTCTTCTATATCTTTGTGGCTGGTGGCCTTTGCAATTTCCCAGCATAGCACTTGTCGCTTCTAGAGGGCACCTAGGGGCAGACCCCCCGCGGTCTCTCTCTCTCTCTCTCTCTCTCTCTCTCTCTCTCTCTCTCTCTCTCTCTCTCTCTCTCTCTCTCTCTCTCTCTCTCTCTCTCTCTCTCTCTCTCTCTCTCTCTCTCTCTCTCTCTCTCTCTCTCTCTCTCTCTCTCGAAAGCTACGTGCGTCATTTCTCATTATTGTGTCATTATCTCTGGAATCCTTATTCCGTCCTACTCGTGTGTTTTCTGATTCGGTTGGCATTCTAATGCTTGGCCCATGAGGGCGGCTAACCCCTTGTCTTAAACTTCCATGTGGTCTGTTTGTTTACAGCTGGTGTGAGATGAATTGTCTTTTCAATTTTTAATATTGTGCTATTGTGCTTGGTGGCTTGTGTTGACTATTAACTATTTGTTTACTATTCTAGAGGGCACCTAGGGGCAGACCCCCGCGGTTGGTCCTAGACTATTTCTATCTTTCTCTCTCTTTTTCGGCGTAGCTCTGTGGCATCCGAGTATTCTCATTTGTTGTGTCATTATCTCTGGAATCCTTATTCCATCCTACTCGTGTGTTTTCTTATTCGGTTGGCATTCTAATGCTTGGCGCATGAGGGCGGCTAACCCCTTGTCTTAAACTTCCATGTGGTCTGTTGTTTACAGCTAGCGCGAGATGGATTGTCTTTTCAATTTTTGATATTGTGCTATTGTGCTTGGTGGCTTGCGTTGACTATTAACTATTTGTTTACTATCGGGTTGATTCTCAGTTGGCCATTCGTCGTGCTTGTACCCTCTCTCTTCCAGCGTAGCACTTGTCGCTTCTGGGTAGGCTCCAAAGGGTTCTTCTATTGGATGTGCCTATTTTCTCTTCCTGGCGTAGCTTTGTGGCTTCCAGAGGGCACTGAGGAGAAGACCCCCGCGGTCGGGCGTAGTGTATCTATATATTTTCTTTCTCGACGTAGCAATGTCGATTTTGAGGATTCTTTATAATTTCTCTTTCTACTATTTTTTCTCGTCAGATTCTTGTGCTCTGCTTGCTTTTCGAGCATGATGCATGCTTGGCCATAGGGTTCCTAACCTTTTCACATTAACCATCTGTGTGATTGTGTTTACAGTTTGGCACAATCCTCTTTCTTGACACTGAGGTGTTAGCCGATTTTCAGCAGTTCCGAGGTGATTGCGGTTGCAGTTTTCACTTCTACCTTCTTGTTGAGGTGGGGGTTGGGAGTCGATATTTGAGGGTTGCGGGCCGAGGTGCAGCTTTGATCTTGTCAATTATGACTTGGACGAGCTTTGGATGCGGTTTTTGGGTTCGGGAACTTTGTGGATCGTGGGCCTAGTTATATGTTTTGAGCTAGTTATATGGCTGAGGTTATTGTTGTTTTTTTACTCATATTCACTCATGTTGGGGCCTCATTGCGGGTACTCTATGGGTCATTGTATTTTCATTCATTCAGTTCAATGGAACTCCACTTCACTTCGGATGTTACTGCTTTGCAAAGGACCTTTCCCTAGAACTACTCTAACTTCCTGCTTTCCACACATTGTGGAGTCGACTTTCTTCTGATAGTCGGCCCCGTTCCTGCCTTTATCACGGTTCGGAAACTCTGGGGGTCCGCCGATCATTATCCTGCTTCTCTGATTCCGAGTCGGAGTCGAAACTGGTGTTGAAGGAGTCCGTGCTAGGGGATCTCCTTCTCCAGTTTCTCTTCCTTCCCTTATCTGTTCCCTGAGCAGGTGCCTGGGGCAGCTGGATGTTCTGGTCTAGTGCAAATACTGCCCTTTTGCCAGTAGAGCTTTTGTCTCTTGGATATTCAATCTCATCCAAGATATCTCTTCTTCTGTGGTCGGTGCCTCGAACTCTTCGTACAAGTTCCTTGGCTGAAATTGTCGTGAAAGAGTTTGCTTTTCTTGATGGCGTCAGTTTTGCTCCATGGTTCTAGGAGCTCTAGTTGCGCACACATTAGATTGCACTCTTATGATTAGCTTTTGTTTGTTATTGCATTGGTTGTTGATGATATAGATGTGGGGACAAAATATATCAAAGAACATTCATAATGCCAACAAAATATATTTATAAGATAAAAAATTATTACAATGATTGAGAGAGAAACAAAATTTTAAGCTATTCTTGGAATCTCTGATATACAAGGTGGTCCTCCAAGAATACCTTTACTTGGGCTGTACCAATTGTATGTCCCAAATTTCTGAGAATATTGGTGGGCGTCCCACCTTGCAAAGCTATTACCAATTCTTCCACTCTTCAGTCCGATGTGTAGGCCGCAGTGACGGCTAATCTGCCCTGGCGTCGGCACGGGACCGCGAAGTCGAAGATGTTCATGGCTATTGTCCTCTTTACTAGTATGACATGGCCGATGTTTTGAGGCTTTCATGCATGTCTACCAAATCCTGAGAGGGCAATCAGCATGAACACTCGTTCTTCTCCCCGTGGGCTGAACTGCCGATGGATCACTGCTATCCTTTCGTCGATGAGAAGTGGAAGGTAGTACCTGAGGGACTTATCATGTCCTGCCTCTCCTGCTTTATCTCCGGTCCTGATGCTGGACCTATGCCTCCTGGAGTACTTGTCCACCAGTACTGCTGTCAGGTCCTTGTAATCTGAAACATGGACCTGAAGGAGGTCAGATTGACCCCGCTTCTGTCGATTCCGGCTGGCGTCATTGATGAAGAACTAGGCAGGGGTACACTTGTGGTCTTGCCCCTGATGTCCATCCGTTCTTGGATGGCGATAAATTCTTCTTCTGCCTCGATATCAGATGATGACTGCCCCGTATAGGTATGGGCTTTCCGTATGCTGATGGAGAAGTCTTGCATCTCCTGGTCGATGAAGTCATCGAGGTCGGGCTATTGGCGCAGGAGGTGTAGGAGTTCATCCGCCTGGCCTCTTGATTCTTGATGTAGTACAGTAGATTCTTGATGTAGGTGTAGATTCTTGATGTTGTGCAGTAGGAGGTACGCCTGGCCTTCGATCATGACGGGAGTTAAGCTTGTGATGCCTACTCAAGTGGAGGAACTGTCCTCGTCGTCCTCAGGCCTTTGTCAAAGCCCTGAAGTTCATGCCCTGCTTGCTAGTGCTCTTGAATGGGGTCGACGTCGATGAGGTCTTCGATGTCGTAGTCGTGTCCGCCTTCTTCTTCCTCCTCCAGTTCTGAGCCTTCATACTCCAAGAGTAGTTGATCTTCTGCTGTGGAGGCAGGGGCTCTATATTTAGTGGCTGGGTAGAAGGTTCCTTGCTAAATTTTAGCTAAGGGTCCAGGCGCACTCTATGAGGGGTCACTCTCAGATGGCCAAAATTTTTCAGGTTTCAAGGTTTTTTTGTTATACTTTTGCTAACTATTATTAGCTTAGCTTGTTAATCTAATATGAGGAAAAACAATCGAGGCTCCTACTTGGGTTGCCATCCCCAAAGTCTAAAGATCTAGACTGTTAGTACTATTCGGGAATTGGCCAGTGCTCAATTTTGGTCGACCAAGATCATAGCTCTGATACCATTGTGACGTCCCATGCTCGTATACGATGCTTCCATCGTATATGAAGCCAGAGTTCTCATTCATCACATCCTCCCTCGGGATCGTCCTAGCTGCAGAAGCGTAAATAACATAAGCACATGACATCAAATACATATAGTTCCACCTCGAAGGGTGGCTCACCATAACATACATCTGTAAAACATCAATACATCATCATCGTCAGGAAACCCTACCCAAGGCTCTGACTCGAGGGGATCGACTGACAGCTTGGGACTCCAGAAATCAAGCAGACAGAATTCATGGCAAATGAATTGGGCTGGCATAAGAACATGGTCGCTGAGTAGTCCACTCCATCCGCCCTTCCTGTGCATACTTTGCAGAATAGGCTGATAAGTCTTGGGACTTGACCATAGCCTGCCGGGTGCATAGCCAAGAGGGTTATTGCTGGGTTGCGTCTCCCCAGTCCCGATGAGGCAGGAGGTTCCTCCAGAGGCATGCATGCCCATTGCAGGCGGCTACAGAGCCACTGCTCGTCTACGACTTGAACCTCAATTAATGTGACGTATCACCCAAAAGGTGTCAAGCCCATGCCTTGCCCACACTGAGTGGCAAGCCATCAGGCCTAGCTCGCTAAGATCCCTGGTAGGCTTTACACACCAGAGGGATCAATCTGTAATGGAACATGTCCTCCTTATCTACCGGTCTAGCCCCGCAACCTACAGCCATGCGGGCTCTTATGTACAGGCCGCATTTATTGGGAATTAATGAGGCTATCTAGGTACATCAACTACTAAGGCTTTCAGGGTCTCTATCCCCCTTCCCAATACACAGGAGTGCGCATAAAATAGAGCATCATCATCCATAGAACTGAAATATAGAATAACATCTAATCTATCAACCTAAACATACATGGTTACGTTCCTTTGTTAGGGCTTGTGATCTCAAAATTTATAAGGCCTCGAAGGCTAAACTAACATGCTAATCTAGCTCATTGCTGGACTGGAAGTTGGCATTGCACAACAAAATTGCTTACCCAATCCTTGGCTTGCTCCAGCTCCTAGGAATGCGTCCATGCTTCTGTTTGGGTTGAAGGTGACTGAATCGGGGGGATCTGTTGTGAAAGGCCGGCTTGTGGAATAGCGCTAGCACTTGGCCGAAATGGCTCAAGGAAGTTGGAATGCGAAAAGAGAAAAGGTTTAGGGTTTCCATTTTGGTTCCTTTTACATGACCCTTTTAGGGTTAGAGCTAAAAGGTCATGTGGGGTTTTGCCATGTAGCAAAGAGGTTAAATGCACATGTTTATAGGCATGTGCTGTGACGTCCCCTACTCGTATACGGTGCACTCACCGTATACAAACAGGAGTTCATCCCCCATACCAGCTCCATGCCGATACAGGGCCCTCCACATAACACTGCAACCGTGACTGGTTCCAGTGGGAAGAGTGAAGGGGTCATTTTACCCCATCTCCCTCAGGGCCTACCTAGCTGCGGAAGCGTAAACATACATGTCAGTATATAACATAAGCACATATCCACCTCGAAGGGTGGTCCATCACATCTGCATAACAAGGTGAGCACAATACATATGGGGAGTTCTACCCAGGGCTCAGACTCAAGGGAATGACTGACGGCTTGGGTCTCCAGAGTTCCTTGCAGACAGAATTCATGGCAATGGATTTGGCTGGCATATGAACATGGCATAGGGTTGTCCACTCCATCCGCCCCTCCTGTGCACACTTTGCAGAGTAGGCTGAAAAGTGTCGGGACCTGACTGTAGCCCGCCGGATGCATAGCCAAAAGGGCTATTCCTGGGTTTCATCCTCCCGCCCGATGGGGGGCAGAAGGGATCACTCCCTCCAGAGATCTACATGCTGACTCAAGGTGACTAGAGGGCCACTGCCCGTATTCGACTGAACCCACTGGAAAGTGTACACCACTTCACGGGTGTCGAGTCCATGCCTCACCCGCACTCAGTGGTGAGCCATTAGACCTAGTCACAATGATCCCTGGTAGGCCTTACACACCAGAGGGATCGTTCAAGAGTCAGGACATGAACCTCCTTCTTAGCCGGGCCTGCCCCTTTCACCCACAACCGTGTGGTTCTTGTACACAGTGCCGAATCTATAGTGTGCTAGAGAGGCTACTCTAGGAGCATCTACTACCAAGCTTTAGGTCTCTACCCCCCTTCCCGATACAAGGAGTTCATAGAGATACATCATCCATATACATTGTACAGAAGAACTAAAGAACTATATCTAATCTACATCATAGAGTTAGGTTCTTTAGTTAGAGGCTGGTATCTAGAGATCTAGAAGGCTGCTATGGGCAATTTAATAGGCTAAACCTACTGATTCTATGACTGAATTAGGGTTTAGACTATCTAATTGGCCAAATACCTGATCCTTGAGTGGCTCCTCCTGACCTGAGCTCGACCATCCTGCTGAAACGCTCGAATCAAGGGAAACTAATCTGCAATTCTCTCGTGCAGAGTTCGAGGCGGTTTTGGCTGCTGAGGCAGCCAAAACAGAGTTCCAAAACCCTAGAAACGAAAAATTGGGCAAGTTAGGGTTTCCCTCCCTAATAGACAAGGGGTTGGCTAGGGTTTCCAATTATCCCCTTTAGGCATGTGGGATAATTGGTAATGGGCCCACTTGCCTTTAATGGGTAGGTGGCAAAATGTGCCCACATGGAAATGTGTGCCCACATTAATGTGTACATTGGAAAATGTGCACATTAATTGCACCTATGGGTGTGGCCCACTTGGCATCAAGTGTCCACATGGAAATGTGTGCCCACATTAATGTGTACATTGGAAAATGTGCACATTAATAGTTGCACATATTCCTGGCACGTTGCCCCCTAGGGCTACCCACCGCTACACGCTAGCGCACAATGCCACGGAAAGTGGCGCGGTACGCTGCGACGAGGCAAAGATACAAGATATGCGCCCCGGGACCGATACCGCCCCGAACGCCACATTCTCCCCACCTTGAAATGATGTTGTCCGCAGCATCGTGGGTCTCCCCACCTTGGGATCATCCTAACCTGCAATCAACCTGATGCATACTATAACTACTATAATACTTACACATTTATTAAGATTACCTTAAGGTAATATTTTTAGGATATTATCACGCCATTATATTATGAATTAACTTATCAATTCATAACATCATTAAAACAGGTTGCTCAATAATTCACTTAACATGACAATTAAGTTTATCAAAATTAAGATTAACGTCCGAGGTACTCTTCATTCCTTGCAACACATTCCAACAAAATTTGTGTTGCAAGTCTTCGAGCTCGACCCCTTGCCCTCCCTGAGCTCTATTGGCCTCATGTGTCGACACTACGTTAGTACCATTTTAATTATTAATAAGATTTTGGTTATATGGTGACCACCCCACCTATCTACATGGATGCATGGCTAATCTCCCTACAGGGAAGAGGGTGAATCTTCCATTATGGCCGGGAGACAGCCCTATATGCCTATATGCCGCCATGCCTACACCCTAGTTGCCAAATAAGTGGAGGATAGGTCCTTCCCCAGATATATGGGGCGGAAGGCCTGATTCCTCCTATCAAAGCATATATGGGGCTAGAGGTGCTTTCCCTATCAATGCATTCCTTCATGACCTCCTTTCTTCGAGGTCGCCTACTCCGTGGGGACAAGTAGACTTTCTAATCTACCTTCCACTTTCGCCAAGCGGAAACGCGGGTCATGCCTACATTGACATTACACCACGCCCTAGAGATCACCGTAGTGGTCTCATCATCGGTCACAACGCATGCGACCCATACCTAGCATAGGTTGCATCGCGTGATTAATCTTAACTATACATAGAATTAATCTACACAAATCGACATGCCCGAGCCGATTTCTTCTGAGATGACCTTGCCGTCCCATTGCTCCATAAACCGTGGGTACCGCTTTACTAAATCTTTCTTAAGTACCCATGTCGTCTTCCACCGGTAAGTGTTTCCACTTGACTAAATACTTGAGGAATTCTCGATCTCCTCGCTTTTCTTGAAAGCTTTATCAAGAATCAATTTCGAACTATTTCCACCGCTCCTCCGCCATTTCCAACAACGTTGAGAGTCCAAGACTTCGCCCGATTTGGAGTGTGCTTCTTCAACAAACTCACGTGGAAGACCCTATGAATCTTTAGGTGTCTTGGCAAGTCTAGCTTGTAGGATTGATTACCTACTCTCTTGACTATTCCGAAAGGTCCAAACCACCTTGGAGCAAGCTTCTTGCAATTCCCGATTCGAAGCCACCGCTTCACCTTGATCTTGAGCCAAACATCATCTCCAACTTTGAACTCTCTTATCGTTCGATGCTTGTCGGCGATGCTCTTCGTCGACTTCTTGCTGCTAGCAAATACCCTCGAACTTCTTCCACGAAGCCGCCGATATCGGCCAACATCTGGCCGCGAAACCTCTACTTTTGACACCTGGTTGTGCCAAGTATCCGGAGTTAGGCACTGATAGCTGTAATTGATCATAAACGGCGACATTTGGGATGATTCCTGCTTGGTGCTATTGTATGCATACTCCACCAAGTGAATGAATTCTTCCCACATACCTTGCTTATTCCGCATATAGTTTCAGAGCATGTCCTCTAAAATCCTGTTGGTCCGCCTCCGCTTGGCCATCCGCCCGAGGATGATATGTCGCGGCTCATGGATAGCTTCGTCTCAATCGTCAGAAAGAGGTCTTGCCGTAAGGCACTCATGAACTTCGGATCCCCGCCGGAGATAATCTCCCTTGGCATGCCATGAAGCCCGAAGATCTCTTTGGTGAAGAGCTTCACTGTATCCATAGCCAGATCGTGGTCCCGCAAGGCACAAAATGTGCCATTTTCGACAACTTGTCGACTACTACCATCAAAGCATCTTTCCCTCTTACGGTCCTTGGGAGTCCTGTGATGAAATCCATGCTAATCACCTCCCACTTAGCGCTTGGCACCGCTAATGGCTCTAATGCTCCCGAATTGAGTCGCTGCTTCGCCACGTCTGACATAACCGGCATTCTCCGATGTAGCGAGCTACTTGCTTCTTCATTCCCGCCAATAATAATAGCCGCGCAAGACTTTGAAATATGTTTTCATGAATCCCGCATGGCCAGCTATTGGGCTGCAGTATGTCATGGAGGATCAATTTCCTTACACCTGCTGATTCGGGTACGCACAACTTGTTCTTATGGTATAACAGGTTGCCTTTCTTCCTATAATGCTTAAAGACTTCCCGCCTCCTTATCCGTTCTCTAGCCTCCCTAGAGAGGCTTGCCCATACTTCCTTGAAATCCACATCCGCTGGCAAGGATTCTTCAATCTTCTTACCAAAGTCAGCCGGAGAGCGCCGAAATTGCATTGCAATGCACTCTAGTTGTCGTGGGATGCCTTGAAAGCGCATCCGCTACCACATTGAGCTTCCCCGCTTGTAGACTATATCAAAGTCATACTCTTCAAGGAACTCCATCCATCTTCTCTCGCCTCGGTTGAGGTGTGGTTGCGTGAATACATACCGGAGGCTCGATGGTCTCGTATCCAACCGAACTTCCTTCCCAAAAGATAGTGCCTCCAAATTCTTAATGCCCCACAACCGCAAGCAATTCCCGATCGTGGGTGGGTAGCTGCGTTTCGCATCGCTCATCTTCCTGAATCATACGCTACCACACGCTCTTCTTGCATGAGCACCGCACTGTAGCTATCTTTACTCGGGGCCCGTTGCTACAAGCTTATCTTTCTCCGGTCCGGCAGGTTAAGACTTCGGGCGGTTGTTAAAGCTTCCTTCAATAATTCAAACCCCGCTGGGCTTTCTTGTGCCAATGCTCTGCCTAATCTTTCACTTTCTCCCGCCCTCGGCCAAGTCTGTTAACCCGGGCTGCTATCTTAGCAAAGTTCTTCACGAACTTCCTCAGTAGTACCGCTAGGCCGAAAAAACTTCGACTTCATGCACATTCTTCGCACCGCCACCGAATGACGGCTTCAATCTTGGCGGATCCGCCGAGATTCCTTCTCACGAGGTCACATGACCCGGTATTCCACCTTTCTCCGCTATGGCGACACTTCGACAACTTGGTGTACAACCGGTGCCTCTTCAACTTCTCTAGCACTCTTCTTAAGTGTTGTACGTGCTCTTCAAGGGATCTGCTATACACCAAAATATCATCAAAGAATACAATCACAAAGGTGTCTAAAACTCCCTCAAGATGTCGCTCATGAGCCTCATGAACGTCATGGGGGCATTCGATAAGCGAAAGGCATTACCGTGAACTCATAATGCCCATACCGCTCAAGGCGGTCTTATGGATATCTTCTTCCTTTATCCTGATCCGATGATAACCCCGACCTTAAGTCGATTTTGGAGAAGACCTTTGCACCTTGGAGTTGATCCATCAAGTCATCCGATCCGGGGAGCGATACTTGTTCTTAATGGTGTGCTTGTTCAACTGCCTATAGTCTATGCACATCCTTAAACTGCCATCCTTCTTATTTACAAAGAGAATGGGCACTCCAAATGGCGAGACACTAGGTCTAATGAAGCCTAGGTCGAGCAACTCCCCGCAATTGCTTCTTCACCCCACAAACTCCCCGCCATTCCGTATGGAGCCTTGCTTGTCGGCTTTGCTCCCGCCTCGAAAGTGCTATCTCACACTCGACTCCCCTATAAGGAGGAAGCCGCTTGATCTCATCCGAAAGAGATCATGGAATTCCGTGATCACCGAGCTATTTGCTTCGGCAACTTGCTTGAGCACCCCGCCTTCTTTGCTTTCCTCCCGATTCGCTCATCAATTTCAAGCTTGAAGATGTATGCCACCCGCCGCCTTGATGCACTTGAAACACCGCCTAGAAGACATGCACCGCATGATGGGAACAACTTTTTTACCTGATCTCGATGATCTTGCCGTCCGGTGTTGGGAAGGTCACCTTCCGCTTCCACAATCGATAATGGCCCCTGCTGGTCCAAGGTACTCCATTCCTATGATCAGGTCGTACTTGCCAATGCCCATTACTTCTGCTCCCCATCTGGATCTTAATCCCTGGCAAGTCGATGTCGAAGTTAATTCTCTTGCCTGCCATCTGCCTTACTGCACCACTTGCTAAGACAACAGGCCTTGGCTTTGACTTTAGTGGTTTCAACTTCAACATTTGAACCATTCTGGGGGATGCAAAATTATGGCTACTTCCCGAGTCTATCAAGACTATGAAGGACTTGGCCTTGGCCTTCCCTACTGTGGAAATTACTTTATACCGGGCTCTCGCTTTTGCTCAGATCTATTGCGGCAAAGATATGACACTCACCCCCAATGTAGTCGCGGGCTTCCCGCCGCCGCCGACAGAGTGTCCCAATCTCCCAACTCCGCTAGGGCTGCACTCATGACGAGGGGCGCCACCGTCCCTATGGCCTGGGTTGGAAGCACCTTTTGCAGAGCCGCTTATGCACTCCCGCCTTTTCCTTGGGCATCGCCGCAAAAAGGATCGCACCGCTTTGGAGTAGTTTGACCCCCTCGCTTGTCCTTGAAGGACACCGCTTTTCTCCTGCCGCTTCCCGTTGCCACCATATGGGGCTCTAGCCGGACCTGGACTGGCCGCCGCTCTAGGGCTATAGCTTCTCGCCGCCTTGCCTTTGTCCCCGAAATGCCGGCGCCTCCGCCTGCCATTCTCAGGTCCCGCCCCTTGCAAGCTTATAGCCTTGGACTCGCTTCCGACATCGCCTTAGGGTTTATTGCCCTCACAAGCTTATGGATCTCCTCATTCAGCCCTCAATATAGCTTTCTCATTGCATGCTTCTCACCCAATTTTGGCATATACAACCTCAGCCTCATGAATTCCCAGATACTTCGACAGATTTGTTGCCTTGCCGCGAACCTCAGAACTCTATTTGCATCATACTAGACTTATGTTCCTCGACGTAATGGCGCTTTTGAAGGCTTTAGCAAACTTTCAACTTACAAGCATCCACGCTAAAGCCATGTGCCTTTGCATAACCCTTCCACCAAATCCGAAATGGCTCCTTTCAAGTTCGCCACGTTGCCACTCTTCCTTTGTCTTTATCCTTCATGCCATAAGCATTGCCGTACTCACTCATTTCGGGCCCAGCCATGCCTCTCGCTTCTAATCCTGACCTGTTTCCCCGAGAACTGTTTCGATTCCGCCTTCCATACATTGCCCAACGCGAATCTACCTTCTTCCGTAGTCGAGGCCCCAGTGTCCCTTTGTAGATCCCATCCGGGGGTGTTCCTCCGCCTTCCCTCTTCAAAGTTCCTTTGCCTTGCGTCTGTTCGGTCCTGGGCCTGATCTTCTTCTTCCTCGGAGTCGGAGTCTGACTCTGAGCTTGAGTCGGAGGAGTCCGAGCTGGGGGATCTTCTTCTCTTGCTCCTCTTCTTGTCCCTTCCTGTTTTCCGAGCTGATGCTTGTGGCAGTTGAGCATTGCCCACCGGCCCGCTCATCCGCTTGTCTGGCTAATGAGCCTTTATCCGCTCAAGGTCCGCCCTCATCATCGGGATATCTCCTCCTCCTCGGGTCATGGGTTCCATATCTTCAAATAGGTTCCTTGCCGGGGTGGTCTCAAGGGGTCTGTTTCTTCCCTAAAGTCTTGGCGTTGTCGTTCCCCTGAGCCTAGGCCTCTAACTGCATACACAAGTAATTCATGGCTATATGGTTAGTTTTCCTTGTTCTCTTGCATTGTTTATGTTTGTTGGTATAGTTGTGGGGCAAAATTACATCAACAAAACATTTAAAGTGCAACAGAGATTATATTCATATATTATATAATATTTTAGTACAAAAAGTCTCCGGGATCAAGAGTCTAACTAGTCTTGGAATCGGCGGTAAGATGGGTTGTCCTCAAGGAACTTCTTAACTTGGGCCGTTCCTACTGAATGACCCAAGTTCCTGAAGACGCTTGCTGACGAGCCGCCCTGCAAGGCTCTCGCCAAGTCCTCCACCCGCTGGCGGATGTGAGGGCCATGCGGCCGGGCTAATCTCGCCTGCCGTCGATGGGGTATGGCGAAGTCGAAGAGATCGAGTGCCATTGCCCTCTTGACTAGGACAGCATAGTCGACATTTGCATGCCTGCCGAAGCCTGAGAGTGCAATCAGCATGAACACTCCTTCCTCGCCCCTGGGGCTGAATTTGCGGTGTACTACCGCTATTCTCCCATCTAGCAACAAAGGGCGGGTAGTACCTCAGGCGACTGCCGTTGTGCGTCCGCGGATGATTCCCCACTTGTTTGACCCCCGCTCTATGCCCCCGGGCATGTCGTCGACCTCGATCTCGGTGAGCTCCCGGTAATCTTCAATTGTGGAGTCGACTCTCCTGAGGTCAATTCCTGCTCCTCTTGTTGGAGGTGGTGTTGAGGGACTCGGCATCAGGATGCTAGTGGTCTTGCCTCTGATCCCCATCCGTTCCTGAATGGCGAGGAACTCTTCTTCTTGATGGCGTGTCTCCGCCCATGACTTGCCTTATGCCTTTCAGTATGCCCGATGTCGGAAGTCGCTTCCCTCGTGTAGATGTAGGCTTCCCCACGACTTGAAGTGGGAAGTCTAAGACTCCCTGACAATGAAGTCGTCCATGTCGGGGGGCCTTACATTGCCAGCCCGCAGTTGGTGGAGCAGTTCGTCCACCTGAGCTCCCTCTCCTCGCATTCGGAAGGTTCTCGGATGTCGCGCGAGGAGTAGATACTCCTCTCGTTGATGATGATAAGGGCTAGGCTTGTGATGCCTAGCCCAAGTGGGGGGAGCAACTCGATGTTCTCCTATATTTAGCCGCTAAACGCTTCGAAGTTGATCAGCTCCTGCCCGGCTTGGCGCCCGTTCTTAAATGCGAGTTGAGCTCCGAAGACTGTACTCCTCGCCGTCCGAACTCCTCTTCTTCTTCTCTTTCTTCTTGTTCTCGCTGATAAAGAAAGCAAAAGCATCCGCTCTTACGCTTGAGCTGCTATGGGGTCCACCTCCATCCAAGAGGGATAGAGGTTGCCCCAATGGGTTTTCGCGCTATGGGTTAAGAACATAGCTAGGGGCGGCGTGTAAGAGAAATACTTGGTTCCGTTTGGTCGTCGTGACCATGTAGTCTCGGGCTGCCTTTGTGCCTTGTTAGTTAGGTACTTGGCGATGTTGGGGACATCATGTCAAGGCCGCTTGAAGGGATGGCCGGGAACTAAAATATCCTAAGCAAGGGGGAACCTGAACAAGGGAGGGTCCTACCCTAGCTTGAAACTCTGCTAGCACTTGCCTATATGCTGGGGTTGCATTTAGCGTGGCTTGGATATCAATTTCTTTCCCAAAGACTTGGAAGATGTCGTCGACATCCGCCTCGGCAAAGATGGGCACCGGCTACATCCATCATCCTGAAGTCAGCAGTGGCCATTGATCTAGCGAAGAAGGGAGTAACAGACGGATGCAGAAGCGCCTCAAGGAGCTGGAAGATCGCCTAAGCAGTGGAGAGCAAACTTGCAGGGTGCTAAATGAGAAATGGGGGACTTATTTTTAGAAAAGGGGGAAACCCTAATTTTTGGATGACCTAGAATTTACTGAGATTAGGTGATTCTGATCTATTAAAGGGTGCAATTGCGAGTTTGAAGACTACTTCTAGGGTTTGAACATGCTAAGAACAAGTAATGAACCTATTGTAACAACTTGGAGATCATTTGGTGAAGAAAATGGTACGAGGTCTCACACGTTGCGCCCAGACCGATAATGAAAAGTTCATTTTCTGTCCTGGCGCGACGTGTGAGACATGGGTTCTAAATGGGCTAAACTTAATCAATTTGGATGATCTAAGGCTGAAATTCCACTAAACGCGTCGAGTTAGGCAGAATTGACCCCTTATTTGGTCGATTTGGAGCTGTTTTGGGCATTTTTGGGCATGGTCTCACACGTTGCGCCCAGCCCGAAAATGAGAATCTCATTTTCTGTCCTGGCGCGATGTGTGAGACATCGTCTCAATTTGCTCAAAAGCTTCCAATTTAACCAAAATAAAGACTAGAATTCTCTAACAACTTAATTAAGCTAGATCAGACACATTAATTACACAAAAATTCTTTATATATTAACAAAAATGTTCCTTATTTACAAAAAGGTTTCAAGGGCGCTCTCCCTTGATGTGCCTAGCAAGATACATATCTTGCCTCATGAGGGTGACCCTCTTCGCGTGCACTGTGCAGGCCGTCGAATCCTCAAAATGCTGCACTATTTTTGCTTCTGCTGCCTCCTGCAAGCACAACAGCATCTCATATGTCACGCGCATGTCTGTGTTGTACTCCTGCATGACTTCGCGGACCAAGCGTTGGAACGGTGCCCGGGGGATCAAGAGTCCGTAACTCTTCTGGAAATGCCGGATCTCCTTGAGGGCTCTGTCCTCCAACTTTTTCCTGTTGGACCGCTTCTTCCCTGGTGCTCTTGGAGGCTTGGGCCTGGGTGGCGGCGGCTTCAAGGTCTCGCTTCTTGTCGGGTGTCCGCCTTCAATCATTCTCACCCTGTGCTCCTAATAATAGGCATTGTATGCCTCCCACTTCTCCATGTAAGTGTTATGCTCTCTGATCCTCTTCTGATAGACCTTGACCGGGTCTATCACGTACGCCTCCCTTTGTGGTCGCGGGGCTTTAACCCTATCCCACGTCGGAAAAAGGTGGGGCTTCTTTGCCCGACTGGTCTTGTTCCTCGCCACCTGCTTTCGGGGACTTCCTTCTCCGCAGTGGGGTTTTGAAGAACTTCGCCCCTGCGTTGGGGGGCGTAATCCTCGTCGAATCGTCGGTAGAAGGCGGGTCTCTTCGCCTGATGGTTCGTTGATGGCCGGGCCCTACCGCTTCAGCTTCCGACCTTCACAACCTTTCTCTTGCACGCTTTGATAGCTTTGGCCTTCCTCTTCTTTGGCTCGGCCGGGTGCTGGTTGGGTCGCGTCCTCCGGATTTCGTCCTCTGCTCCCGGGCGCTCTTTGGCTTCATACTTTCGATGAAGCGCGCAATATCTGCTTCTTCTGGGGCTAAGAGTTGGCGGTTCTTTGCTCTTCCCTTCCTTGCTCCTCCCCCGTGAGGTGGGTCTCACCCGGTGTTGCTCTTCGGCCGCTTGATCCCTCGCCGCTTCCTCTTGCTCCTCGCTCCTTCCTTCCTCCCCGTGCGATCTCCTCGAGGATTTGATGCATGATGTCCCACGGCCGTCCTCTATGATCTCCGTGATGGTCGCCCGATCTGATCCTCGCATCTTCGCCAAGAAGATTCGCCTTCTAAAAAAGGCGTTTTGAAGGACCCTCCGAAGAGGCCAGAATCACGGGCGCTGAGGATCCGCTCTTGGCTAGGCTTCCTTGCAGTCCTGAAGTGAAGGCCATCATTTGATGGTTCGCCGACGGAGCTAAGCGCCCGGAAGATCGCCTCTATGAACACGCGCAGCAAACTTCTAAGGAAGAGCGAAAATGGGAGGGGTCTAGGTCTATTTATAGGTGTCAATTTTAGGTCAACTTTTTAAACTACCTTTTGGGGTGCTTAAAACATCTAAAACACCTATTTAAGCAAGTTCATTACGTTATGCCCCCCAAAATGAAAAAGTCATTTCCCTCATCCGCGCACGACGTGTGAGACATGGTGGGACCCACTACTAAATTTTGTACTTTTTAAACATGTAACATGCTAATTCTACTGATTCTTAGCTCTAATTTAGAATTATCAAGCTATTTTACTGTAATTTACAACTTTTTGGTGTGTTTAAGTTGAATGTCTCATTGACGCTATACCAAAATTAAAAATGAAAATCTCATTTTCTCGTCTCCGGCGCGACGCAGAGACCACCCTACCTTTCGGATGTTGGCTCACCAATTCTTAATCTTTTTATGTTTTCATTCATTTTAACTGTTACTAGCTTAGCAAAACTAAAAGAATGAGAAAAAATTTTCCCATTTTTCGAGGTTTAAGGATCCTATCAAGTTAGTACTACTGGGAACATGGCCAGTGCTTTTGCTCTTGGTCTCCAAGAACATTGCTCGATACCACCGCGGACGCCCCCCTACTCGTGATACGGTGCACTCACCGTGATACAAACAGGAGTTCATCCCCCATACCAGCTCCATGCCGATACAGGGCCCTCCACATAACACTGCAACCGTGACTGGTTCCAGTGGGAAGAGTGAAGGGGTCATTTTACCCCGCCTCCCTCGTGGCCTACCTAGTCGCGAAGCGTAAACATACATGTCGTTATAACATAAGCACATATCCACCTCAAGGGTGGTCCATCACATCTGCATAACAAGGTGAGCACAATACATATGGGGAGTTCTACCCAGGGCTCAGACTCAAGGGAATGACTGACGGCTTGGGTCTCCAGAGTTCCTTGCGGACAGAATTCATGGCAATGGATTTGGCTGGCATATGAACATGGCATAGGGTTGTCCACTCCATCCGCCCCTCCTCAGGCACACTTTGCGTGAGTAGGCTGAAAAGTGCTCTGGGACCTGATCAGAAGCCACGGGAGGCATAGCCAAAAGGGCTATTCCCTGGGTTTCATCCTCTCGGCCCGATGGGGCAGGAAGGGATCACTCCCTCCGAGATCTACATGCCGACTCAAGGTGACTAGAGGGCCACTGCCCGTATTCGACTGAACCCACTGGAAAGTGTACACCACTTCACGGGTGTCGAGTCCATGCCTCACCCGCACTCAGTGGTGAGCCATTAGACCCAGTCACAATGATCCCTGGTAGGCCTTACACACCGAGGGATCGCTCAAGAGTCGACATGAACCTCCTTCTTAGCCAGCCTGCCCCTTCACCCACAACCGAGTGTGGTTCTTGTACACATGTGTCGAATCTATAGTGTGCTAGAGAGGCTACTCTAGGAGCATCTACTACCAAGCTTTTAGGTCTCTACCCCCTTCCCGATACAAGGAGTTCATAGAGATACATTATCCATATATCATCATGTAAGAACTAAAGAACTATATCTAATCTACATCATAGAGTTAGGTTCTTTAGTTAGAGGCTGGTATCTAGAGATCTAGAAGGTCGCTATGGGCAATTTAATAGGCTAAACCTACGATTCTATGGACTGAATTAGGGTTTAGACTATCTAATTGGCCAAATACCTGATCCTTGAGTGGCTCCTCCTCACCGAGCTCGACCATCCCCGGCAAAACGCCGAATCAAGGGAAACTAATCTGCAATTCTCTCAGCAAAGTTCGGGAGGCGGTTTTGGTCTGTTGAGGCTGCCAAAACAGAGTTCCAAAACCCTAGAAACGAAAAATTGGGCAAGTTAGGGTTTCCCCCCTTAATAGACAAGGGGTTGGCTAGGGTTTCCAATTATCCCCTTTAGGCATGTGGGATAATTGGTAATGGGCCCACTTGTCTTTAATGGCTAGGTGGCAAAATGTGCCCACATGGAAATGTGTGCCCACATTAATGTGTACATTGGAAAATGTGCACATTAATTGCACCTATGGGTGTGGCCCACTTGGCATCAAGTGTCCACATGGAAATGTGTGCCCACATTAATGTGTACATTGGAAAATGTGCACATTAATAGTTGCACATATTCCTAGCACGTTGCCCCCTAGGGCTACCCACCTGGCTACACGTTAGCGTACACGTCAGTCGGAGTGGCGTGTACGCATGACGAGGCAGTACAGTATACGTCCTGGGACCGTATACTGTCCTGGAACGTCACATGTGCAACATAAGGTGTTGCCCCCTAGGGTTCAACTCTTTATGGTTTCCAAGTACATGTCGTTAAGGCGACATGTACGAGTGACGTGGCAGTATAATATATGTATTCATACTGTATATTATGCTAGAACGCCACACTTTGAAATTGGCCGTAGGTGTGCAAGCCCATTCTAAGAATAGAAAGTTTTTAAAATATGCAATAATTTGCAAATGATAATAGATGGGAGTAAACTCATGGGTAGTAGGTGTGACTCCTCAATAGGCGATTCTTTAGAATTGGTAGTGGGTGGCAATAAACTTCTCCTAATTGTCAAGTGGATGTACGTGTAGCTTTGAAATTGTAGTAGGTATGAGTCAGCTCCTCATGTATAATGCTTTGGAATTATCAATAGGTGTGAGTCAATTTCTAATGGGTGCAGGGAAAAAAATAGTGGCTAATATTAGCCAAATGGCGATTTTTTGGACATTTTTGGAAAAAGTACGGCTAAACTATAAAGGAGGAAATTTTTGGAAAAAAGGAAAAAATCGCCAAATATTTTCAAAGTTGACCTCCCTTACACCAAGGTTTAGCCAAACATAAGAAAGAAGGAGAGGAAAAATTCTTCCACTTTAGCCAAATGTTCGAAAGTTTTCCTATGCATTTAGGGATAGATTAGCCATACTTTTTAATAGCTAATGTAAAATATGAGATTATTCATGAGATTATGGAATAAAGGTTGCTAATACTATATTAGATGGACAGTTTTTTGTTCTCCAACTAGTAGATTTCTATTATTGATATGTTCGTACAATAAAAAGTTTGGCATAGCATAAATGTTTGGCTAAAGTTCATATAAAGATTTAAACAAAAAATAGCCAAACATTCAAAACTAGTAAAGGAAAATTATTCAACTTTAGCCAAACATTTGAAAGTTTTCCTATGTATTTTGGGTTAAATTAGCCAAAGTTGTTCTAGCTAATCTAAAATATGACTTTAGTAATTTTTTCCCTGAATGGGTGCGGCCTTGGAATTGGCAGTGGGTGTGAGTAAGCTCCCAATGGATGATGCTTTGGAAATGATAGGTGTTGGTAGTGTGTATACATAGGTGATACTTTGAAATTGTCATAGGTATGAGTCAGCTCCTCATGTATGATACTTTCAAATTGGTAGTAGGTGTGAGTCAACTCTTCATGGGAGATTTGGCAGTAAGCTCCTCATAGATTGACAAATAAATGACTTTTGGGATTTCAATCCCCAGGTGATTCGGTCCTCAATCATATCTATCGGTTGAGATGCTTAAATACCTTATTCGTGTTATTGCCAAGTTCAGAATGAGCTCGCACAAGCTTATGATAGAAGTTGGACGATGGATGAAGCTAGAACAAAATGGACGAAGCTAGAATAAAATGAATTCGTGTGACGTGGGTGAGGTGGAATCAAAAGAACACATGATCTTTAGATGTCAGTGCTCTCATATTATTAAGGCATATGAAATATGCTGGTATAAGCCAGAACATGTTACCTTTATAGGCATTCTGAGTGGACATACTGATATAAAAGGTGAAAAATCTGCTTTTTTGCCTAACAGGTTCATCTTGGACAATTACATCAGTGCAATGGAAGGCTTACATTGGAACAGAATTTCAAATCAATCTTGCATTCTGCTAAAATTAGATTTTAAGAGAGCCTTTGACACTGTGAGCTGGGACTTTATTGATATTGCCTTAAAAAAATGGAATTTCAGTCTAAACTCATATCTCTCATTCATGGTTTAAATTCTATGTCCAACTCACCTGTCTTGGTCAATGGATCTCCACCTAATTTCTTCCCTTTAGCAAAAGGAGTTAGGCAAGGTTGCCCTTTAGCTCCATATCTTTTTCTCATTGTTGCTCACGAGATGTGTTCTCCACTTGCAAAATTCTGGATTATTAACTGGTCTCAAACTCCCAAATAATTTGGATTCTCTCACAATTTCTCAATATGCAGATGACACATTTGCTTTTTTGGATTCCAAGCCCAGCAATGTCAGTATCTTTCTTGATCTTATTACAGAATTCTCTGCTGCCTCGGGTGTCCATCTTAATCTTGAAAAAAGTAGGATCATTGGGGATGTTTCTCAGACTTCTATTTGTGACATTCCAGTGCTCAATCCCAATCAAGCATCCAAATTACTAGGTATGCCTCTCTCTCTCTCAGTCCTAGCCTGAAAGGTCTTTGGGATCCAATCCTCCAAAGAATCAAAAAGAAATTGAATAACTGGGTGCTTTTTTTATTGACCTACTCAAAAAATCATGTCGCGACATTGGTGCTGGTAAGGTGCTGATACCCGTCATAAAATTTTTTCGAGCGCCCTTCACGTTTCGTCAAGCACTTCACCCGCCATAGCCAGCCTTGAGCGGGAGTCAAGATCCATCATTCCTGCTATTTTTGGCCAAGTCA
Source organism: Isoetes taiwanensis (assembly GCA_021234155.1). Lineage (NCBI taxonomy): Eukaryota > Viridiplantae > Streptophyta > Lycopodiopsida > Isoetales > Isoetaceae > Isoetes > Isoetes taiwanensis. Next base: position 2,355,935 of record JAJEKV010000054.1, on the reverse strand, counting down.
TCGATCCCGAAATTTTAGTTTGCAATCTCCAATTCGAATTGGAATTTCCCCGCCCAAATCAAATGTCGACCTTCGTAATTATGTCAAGCTTTCAAATGCTTGAAGCACACGCCTATGGTTCTTGAGTTGAGAGATGAATTCCTTTGCTTCGTGGTCCGTGCATTGTGCGCAATTTGATGCCCGGGATTGTCAAGGGCATGCAAGAGTTCGCAACAATTCCAAGCGATTGAGGTCGCTCACAATTTGCGTAAAATTACCTTGAAGAATCACCTACACAAATCGGCCGGTACTCACATTGAAACAAAGGGATTTCACAAGGAATGAAGAAACTACATTTGAAGCCGAAAATTCAGATCAAGAATTTCATCATGAAGATGAAAGACCGTGTATTCCTTGTTAAATGCCTCCTATTAAATTGCTGAATTTTTTGTTCTAAATTGCCGACCGATGTAATGTACCGCTTTCAAAGGGAATGTAATTCATTCAATGGTGCTGAGTTTATGGACTTTGAACATGATTTCAACATGTCGAGTATGCAATTTAAATTTGTTACTTGGTTTATAAAAAGTAAACCGACATGCTAAAATTACGTGAGAATATGGTGGAATATCAAATGAGGATGATGAAGTTATGGATGTTGGCAATGTCAGAGGTTGGATCCGACCGTCATAATACGTACTTGCTATAATAGAGGTATTTGCATTGATAAATTTCGCTCGACCAGAGTTAGAATTGCAAAGGTTTGCAAACCAAGAGAATTATGAAACCGCTTTCAAAAAAAAAAGACAGCCGAAATCGAGGATTCAAAGACGTAAAAAAAGAGAAGTGGATGTCGAATCGGGTAATTTAGGTGCAGCTTGCAAATGATGCTACCAAGGGTAAGAAAGGTTCATTCAGCAGCTTGGAAGAAAAGAAAGTTGTCAAAAGAATTAGGCAAGCTTGTGAACGAATTGTGTGAGAATGCTACATCCAAGAAAGAGTGGAAATTTAGGGGTGCTAGAAAGTGGATACCGAACTAGATCTCTCAAACAAAGAAAGAATTAAACACAATGAAAACAATCATTAACAATTTGAGGGAGTCTTTTGCAGCTCATAAGTATTCAAAAATACGATGTGTGGAGAGCAAGAAGTGCCGCAATGACTTTTTTACAACCAATGGTGAAACTAACAAGTCCGCTTTTGCCAAGCAAATGAATCAATAGGAAGATTGTGTCGGGCTTGCAAGAAATAGAAGATTGGTCAGCAGAGCATGGTAGTGGACCATGGTCCATGTTCAAGAAGAATACTAGATTTGACAGACTCTTTATGATGAGAGGAAGCTAATAGTTGACTTTTGGAGAGATAACACACGAGTGTCTCCATGCAAGAAACATGTTATAAGGATTAGAGTGGTCAAGGATTCAAGATCATGCATCCATTACACTTCATGGAGGATACTCGTGTTAGTTTGATTGCACATGCCGGATATTGTCAGAATTGTCAGAATTGCTGTAATTCTCTGTAAATTGCTCTAATTGCTCAGAATTTTGTGTCCTGCTTTTGCGTGTTTTCATTTTACCAAATAAGTTTTAAGGGAGTATCCTAAGTTTGAGGTTTCTTTCTCAAGATTTCATGCCTTGAAACCCCTTTATGTCGTGAAAGTAAAGGACAGAGAGACGCGTCAAGTGTGTGTATCATATGAGAGCAGATTTTATTCGACTTGCAATGAACAAAGTAAGACATGATGAAAAAATTCATGGTCCAAATTGTAAATGCACGCAGGAAGTTTGTGGTCCCGGACCAACATGCATGGCAAGGAAGAGCACCTATGCTTCAACAAGTGAGCTTTGGAGGTCTCTTATTTGTCCAAGAGATGAAAGTGAAGAATGGTATGCACATGACCGCCTAACTCTCAAGTGCAATAGTTGTGGACCCAGCAAGTCAGCCAACATGTCCAAAAAGAAGTGAATTTCAAAAATGGTGTGCGTGGAGAGGAAGACATATGACAAGGTACTAAGATTGTTGCTGCTTTTTATGCTTCATTATGGTGTAGCTTTATTCTTTATTTCTCAGATTTGTTGTAGATATATGAATCAGAGAAGAACCCGATGGCAAAGGTGGTTATAAGTCGGGAAAAAAACCAAATACTAAACCGGGTTTTACAAGACCACAAGTGTCACCGATATTTTCCGCATCGCTAGAACAAAGGTCGAAAGAATTCATTCCACACAACTATGAGGCTAGATGGCGTGCCGTGCAATTCAAGGAGTGTTTGGAAACATTTCCAAAGGATGCAATAGTTTCAAAGATTGATTTTGTTGAAAATTACAGCTTCAAAATTCAGCAAGAAATTCGAGTCCGCATTGAGGAATGATCAAAGCACAATTTTAGTGCATATATCATATAGACATGCCACCAAAAGTGATGACCCTAAATTGGATGAAGATGAGAGAAGAATCATCAAAGAAACTCACTTCTACATTTCAGATGACAGGGAACATGACACTTTGTTTATGCAACATTGTTTGAACAAATATGCAAAGATTTTTGTCCAAAGAAACAAATCAAGTACGCAGCAGACACATTGTTTGGTCTCGATGGATGTTCTAGCCAAAGGAAAGGAAGTAGAACATTTTACTTTCTAGGAAGAAATTATCAAACTAGTGGCATCCCAATAACTTGGAATTATTTTGCTTTTATCATGGGAAAGGTAACTTTCATTTTCAAGCACCTAGAGTTAATGTTCATTTCCAAAGACTAACTGGATAGAGAAACAGTGAACATGATGGTGCCGGAGCTGCCATTAAGAGAGCCCTAACTCATGAGATGTTAAAACGAAATTCAAGGCCACTTAGAAATGCACATGATGTAGTGGTTTTTGCAAAAACATTTCAAAGGACAACATCACAATGGAAGGCAAGGACAGACATGTGTGTGCCGTTGAACTGCCGGATTTTTATACATTCCAATTTGTTGAGCTTGTGAATGCTTGTGTTTGACAGATTTTTTGGGAAGTTGGCATAGGAGATGTTGACGTATGAGAGGTATGATTGTGCAACTCTATCCGGCTCTAGCAAATTTCATTCCATCAGGCCTACTCAAAGAACTGACCCGACTCAAGTTGCACATATGAACTTCACTTGTTTCTGCCATAACTGCTGGTTAGGGAAATATGCAAAGTGTCCCTACATTGCTAGAATAGGCACGTGGTCATACTCTGAATTAAAACCTATGGGTACTGACTATGTTGAGGAAGTTGTTGAAGGCCCCGCTTTTTGAAGGAGATCATGAGTGGAAATCGATATCATTGTCGTTGAGATAACTTTGCTGTCAATGCTGAGCCTAACAACAAAGAAAAAGTAGACTTTTATATTTTAAAATGCACTAGAACAAAGCATGTTATAGAGAAAGCATACAAGGATCCTTGGGGGCAAAAGTTTGGTAGGAATGAAGTAGTTGTCACTGGAAAATATTACAAGTCGATTAATGGTAACTTGTATGAATTGCTAGAACATGAGCCATAGTGCAGTGTATACAGCCATTTGGTTCTGGCTGTTAATTTTGATATGACCAGATTGAGGAACAACTTGTTTCAGCTCCCTGACATAGTGGAAGATCAAATTATGGATAGCTTGCATCAAAGCACATCCATTTATGCTCAAGAAGTTTTAGAGTCTTCCCGAAATGATCCGAAAGGAAAGAATAAATCAAAAGCAAAAGCAAAGAAAAGGCAAAGATGCTTTGTGATTCAAACTGAACCTTAGACCAATTTGTAAATTGTGAAACATATTGTAAATTGTAAATCATATTGTAAATTTGTTGTCATAGTTCATATGTAATCAAATTGGTTGTCAATCATAACCATAAACAATCATAAACAAATATGTAACCATAAACAATAAGGTTTTCAATCATAAACAATCAAGGTTTTCAATCATAAACATAAACAATCATAAACAAATATGTAACCATAAACAATAATATGTAAACAATCATAAAGATAGCTATCAATCAAAAACCTTATATTCATGTACACCTTATATTCGGTAAAAGATGCTACGGTACCACTTTTGAACCCTCAAAGTACCTACACAACCAAAAATCAATCAAAAATATTGAATTGAAGGTCAAAACATGTCAATCTATAGTATATCATATTAGAGACTAATATAAATGGATTAACTCAAACTTATTATTTATTGCAAAAAATGCAAGTTCCCAAGATTCTAGTTGTTACTTTTCTAGGTAGTTTCATATAAAAAAAGTACTTTAGATGGTACACCCTAGCATGCTTTCACCCATTCATAAACCTTATTCATTGCTATTCTTCATATGTAAACCTTATTCATAAACCTTATTCATTGCTATTCTTCATATGTAAACCTTATTCATAAACCTTATTCATAAACCTTATTCATTAACCTTATTCATTACTATTCCTATTATACATAAACCTTGTAAACCTTGTGTAAACCTTATTCATATGTAAACCTTATGTAAACCTTATTCATATGTAAACCTAATGTAAAAAACCTAAGGTAAAACTTATGTAAACCTAATGTAAACCTTATGTAAAACCTAATGTAAAACCTAATGTAAACCTTATGTAAAACCTAATGTAAAACTTATGTAAAACCTAATGTAAACCTTATGTAAAAACCTAATGTAAAACTTATGTAAAACTTATATTCCAGAATGCAAACCTTATATTAGTGTAAACCTTGCTATTACATAAATATACAAAAAACATGTCAACACTATGGAACAAAATTGTGTTGCATGTATACAAGATCCACATAATATTTAAAAAAAAAACATCCTCATAATATCCTCCTGGTAGATGCTGATAAGATGCTTGGTAGATGCTGAGAGACTGCTAAATTCCAGAAAGTCTTGCCTTTTTAAAAGCAAGATAATTTTCCTCCAATGTACCACCTGGAAGGATTTCTTCTTCAGATTCTCGCCCTACATCCCGGTGATAAATCTGCCCTACATCCCGTGATAAATCGCCCTATATCCTCTTCAAAGATCATTGTTCTTTACATCTCCAAAGATCTTCATCTTCTATAGGCTCCAACCTTGCATCTTTCAAAGAAGAAATTTTCACAAAGAATGTTAGACACATTTCCTAAACAAGAAATCAATATTTAGTACAACTAAATTGAACATGGACTACTATTCAAATTTTCGATTAGACTTTACCATTTTTCTTCGGCTCCAAGCTTGGTTCTTGCAAGGGTCTTCTTTGTCTCAGCAGTTGTCCAAAGGTCGGGCAGGGTCTTCTTATCTCCAGTTGTCCAAAGGTCGGGCAGGGTCTTCTTTGTCTCCGCAAGATTAATTTAAAATTAATGTAACTTAAAGAGAAGTTATAATACTAAAACTAAATGTGTACCTTTTATGGGAGATATGTGAGCAAATTTAACAGACTCAAATTTTGTCAATATCTATAACTGCTCAAATAGAATTGAAGTTAGCACAAAACAAATACATTACAAGATACATTGAACAAAAACTTACTTGCAAATGTTTTCGAAGTCTTTCTTGGTGCCGGCCCTTGTCTTCCTTTTTCTTAATTTTTGCAAATTCTTTCTCGCTTTTAAATTCAAAGACTTGCGTTTATTGTACAAAGTGGTGCTGCTATCAACTTCATCCTTCGCTTTTATCTTCATCATCGCTTGCATTTTCAGTTTGTTCTTCATCTTCATAGTTAGAGTCCTCTTCAATCACAATATCAATTTTTTGAATCCCGCTCCTCGCAAAATGTTGCTTGGGACTTCCTCTCCACAACAGGGAACCACACAAAGGCATAGTTTTCAAAGACACTTGAAAAGCAAAACACATGGTACTTATGTCCACATTGGTTTATTTTAACAAACAGGTCATATTCTTGAGGAAAACAAAGGCCACATGCCTGACATACATCAGTAGTTAGCAAAGGCAAAGAATACACACCCATACCCAACTCCATCCGAGCTTTGGTGCTTTCACTATCTTGCTGCATGGCTGAAATATGCTTAGCCTTTGCATGCCACTTAGCCATTGATTCCTCAAAGGTATCTATTTCTGACTTCAAAGAAAGAAATTTCTTTACTTAATGTGTTCTTCCCTTTAGAATCTATTTTCGTAAGTGTCGACCCAAAAGCTCTCGTGATAACTTCTTCATCATTCTTTAGTTTTGCAATAGCATCAACTTCTTCCGAAAATGACGCTCAAGGTCTTCTCCGACTTCTCGCTTGGCCTCTATATTTTCATATATAGCTTTGCAAGCTATGTCCGCCCCAACAATAGCACCTTCTTTCCTCAACAAAGACTTTGTTTTGATAATAGCAACTCCTCTCAGATCTCTCTTCATCTCAGCAAGCTTACCCAAGTGATCCAAAACAAATATATTTCAAACAAAGAGGGCTGCTGGTCTCTCCCTAGAAATCAAGGCCGATGTTCGATAAGCTTCCGCAAAGAAAAACTAGCCCAGCTTCACTTTGAATTGCCCAGGGGTTGACAAAGCTCGTTGGGTATTACTCCAAGCAAAAGCTCGAGCAAAGGTTACCCTAACCTCATTGTTGGTAGGCTTGCTTTTTCTCGATAAATCCTTTCCAAAGCAGGTCATGCAAAGACAAGCATGGGCTTAACCGGGCCTAACAAATTTTAAATTTATCTTTCCTTTCGGTGGGCAATCGCCACTTCAAGAAAATCACTTGGCCGAAACATCCTTCGCCTTCAAATCCTTTGGCTTTTCCCTTCATTACACAAACCTCTCGCTTGTGTAAAATTCATACTCGCCTTATAAAAGCAAAATCCTCGATAACATCAAACAAACTTTTTTAGTTCAATATCGCAGAGATAAAGAAAAAGCATGAGAAATAGAGGGATTTTACTCACGGGACTTCAAATACCATAGCTAGATGCCGGAATTCCTAAGAGTAGCGTAATGAACCGAACTTCCCAACCCAATTACACTTTCAATTCAAAATCAAAATCATAATCAAAATGATCACGATTCGAAAATCCCTAGCCGCACCTAATCAATTCGGCCTCGCGGGAACTTTTCCAAGCAGGCCCCGCACACACCTCAAAAAATGATGAAGGGCGCCCTTCAAAATGATGAAGGGCGCCCTTCACGCCACGAAAAAGCTGAAAATAGGTGCCGAGCCGGGCCGGAGCGCCGCTGGTGGGTAGGTCAATAAAAAAAGCACCCAACTACAGGAATTGTCTATCCTTTGCTGGTAGGACAATCGTAGCAAATTCTATTCTTGCTTCTTCCCATGTTTATTTCTCCTCTGCTCTTGTTGCCACTAAATCAATTTATTCTGATCTGGAGAAGATTATTCGAAATTTCATCTGGAATGGATCTCACCTTGTAAACTGGAACTCAATTTCTAGGCCTAAGAACTTAGGAGGTATAGGATGCAAAAACCTTCACCTTCAGGCTTGTTCATTGGCAGGCAAATACATTTGGAGAACAATTATGGGAAACAACTCTCCTGCCTCTCAGTTTATTGCATACTGGCTAAATATTTCCTATCCCTCTAAACATCCCTCTCTTAAGCATTCTCTTCCAGAATCTGCTTTTGTTGACATTCATCCTGCTCCTAATACTTCCCCTATGATGAGAAATTTGATTATGGCTTGGAATAAAACCCATCCTGTGCTTCAAAGAAATAATCTTTCAGATGCTACTATGAGCACAAATCTGTTCAGGTCACCAATCTTTTCTGATCAGAATTCTAAAATTGTGGCCATTAAGCATCCAACCTATAGTAAATGGGCTAGCAAGGGAGTCACTGCTATAAAAGATTTATGGAGCAATAACTCATTCATAACTTGGACTGCTTTGTAATCTGTGCTTAAAGGTACCTCCAGTGACAAGAAAATTTATGCTCATTTCAAGACTATTCTGGCTCCTTTTAATAAATTCAATGACTACAATAAAGCGATTGGTTGCTCTATAAATGGTAAGACATTCCACAGGGTCAAGGAAATTTATTCCTTGATTAATGTTGCTGATGTTCCAGTTAAAGCTATGCAGAAATGGTCCTTAGATCAATCCCAAGTTCTATCTGTTTTTAAGAATGTCTGAAACTCTTATTGCACTCCAAAAATCTGCTTCTTTGTCTGGTTGATTGCACATAAAAGCCTCACAAATTTGGTATCATTGTCTAAAAGATGCAATGTATCTACTGTTTCTCTGGATGCCTACAGGACGAGACTTTGGAGCATATCTTCCTTTGTTTTAAGTTAAGACCCTTTTGGACTTGGCTCTTAGACAAGCTTGGTTCAAACCTTAAAAACAAGAATATCAATAGCATTATCGATTTTCTGCAACAAGGTGACACTCTTGCTAACACTTTTGTCCATACTGCCTTGTGGAACATCTGGAAATCTAGAAATAGAATCCTTTATGCTTCTAAACCTCTATCTATTTTCTGGATTAAAATGCACTTTCAGTTAGACATTGAAGCTATTGCTACATGTCATAAAAGGAAATTTGGAGACAAATACAACAGTTGCTGGAATTCCATAGGGCTATACAGGGGCCATTTTAATTTATTTGTCTCCTCCTTCAATGTTATTGATTCTAATGCTCCATATTCTGATTGTGACAGAATATCTAATGTTTCTTAAAGGGGAAGGCTCCACAAGACTGGACACAGACATTGACAATTATGAGATATCATTGCATCAAAGCCAACAAGTTAAAAAAAGTTAACCTTGAAGCAGTTATGTGACATGATAGATGAATTCATACAAGAGATTGCTCCAGGAAAAGGGAAGCAGTATGGGCAGAAATCTACACCAGAGAATTCCCCGGCAATGGCGCCACTATTAATTGTGAGTTCTTGGCATGCACCCTGCAGCAGCAGTCTATGACTGCCTGCTACAAAGCTGCCATGCTCATGATCACAAAACAAGAATGAGACAAACAAATATGCACAAAGAATGAAGGGAACGTGGCCAAATGAGGCTCTCCAAATTTGAGATAAACCTGAGTACATCTAAAGAGGCTCCAGTCTAATATAGTGTAGACCGCAAATCTGAGCCCTACATCTAGCTAAATCTAAGCCATATACCTAAGTTAACCTAAGCATGCCAAGTGTCAGTCTGCCACCACTGACACCTAACATGTGTACAATGTTAACCACTAGGTGGTTAACACTGCCTCCCCCTAAAAGTTTTTAGCACAAAAATATGTACAGACTTTTATAAGACAAGTCCGACAATTACAACGTGGTGCCAAAATATTTAGGGGCGAAAATGATGGTAATGGTTGGGTTGTGTCGCCGTAAAAGATCTTCGTGAATGTGTCGATGACGAATAAGATCCGAAAGAATATCGATGCAGAACGTGGATCATAGGAACTGGGGTCAGAAAAAACATAGAGACTATTCCCTTATATCTTGTGTAATTCAATTTTAATGAACAAGGCCCAAAATTCCACTTAAAAAGATTTAGGGGGGTCTTCAAAATTTAAGCATCAAATCATGCCCCCATGATAAGCCAAATGAAGCATGCAATGTGACTTTAGCGTGAGCAAGCATAAGAAGTAGGGGCATGTCTTTAGAGAGGTCACGGCGTGGTTCCAATATGAAAAAGACCAACAATTCAAAAAGCTTCACAAATGCAATCATAACTTGTCGTAGAGAGTCATGGCGTGAGGAGTAGACGACCGTGGCATGAGCATGAGCATGAGGAGCGTGGCGTGACATAAGCGTGAGGAGCGTGACGTGGCGTGAGCGTGAGCGTGAGGAAAGTAGCACTGTGTGGGCCGTGAGCCGTGGCCATCGGCGTGGACTTATCACTGCGTGGGCCGTGGGCCGTGGGCCGTGGGCAATGAGCCGTGGGCGTGGGTGCTGCATTAATAGCGTGGGTGGTAGCGTGAGCATGGATCAAAAATTCGGCGTAGCCCGTTATCAACCAATAATAATTATGAAAACAGAGCGTGGCCCGTTATCAACCAGCTGAACAGAGCAGGGACGGCCGGCTATGGCGGTGCTGCTTCTTATTTGCTGATGAGATGGTGGCGAATAAAGCCAAAGATCTTCCTTCAATGTGGCATGCTATAGATAGAAGCTGCAGAAAGTGTGGGGCCGCTGCAAGAGATCGGTGAATGTGATTGGGGTTTCGGAAAACAAAAGATGGGCATAGCTATAAGGGCAGGTATGGCGGCCGGATTTGCGGCAACAGGGAGATGGCAGCCAGAATTTCCGGATTTCTTTTGATAGGAAGTTCGAAAATGGAAGGCAGGGCCCAGATTAGTAGGATTTCGAGGTTTCTGAGAGGCAGAGGCCCTGATAGAGTGCCAGAAGTTGAGCGAGAAGGCTATTTGTTGCCTAATTTTGCTGGATGGAGCAGGGGCCAGATAAGATCATCTAAGAATAGCAACGAGGATGCCGGATTTTGGTGTCAATGAAGCTGCAGAAACAGGGGATGTGCCCAAAACTCTGCCCACAAAGATTGTCAAAAATAAATGTCCCAGCTGTGACGGACAAAAAGATGTGATGTACTTGCTTGCAGATGAAAGAGCCATAAGAATTCTCGTCACAGAGATGTTTGCTTGAAGATGATTTTGCTGCAGCCAGTATATGCTTGAAGAAATGATCGGCCTTGATCTGTAATTCGTGGTTCACGATACTTGAAGCTTTCGATTGATCTCCCGCAGTACCGTGACTTGGACAAATGATACAATAGATTTAAAATTTCTTGTCATATTTGCTTGATTCTGCCCCAACTCGGCTGGTATCTGTGATAATCCATGAGCCCAAAAAATGGTATAACACTCGTGTATCTCCAGGAACCGCTTATAAGAATAGAAACAGAAAGTGCGTAAGAAAGCCATAATAAGCGAGGGAACTCAATCGTAACTCAAAATGGATGGGCTCAAAGGGGCTAGCCTAGTGCTGGCCCTCGAAAAATAAACTGAAGAAGAAATGAACGAGAATATTTTTGGTGTGCCAGAGCACGATTTCTGATAAAACTGAGAGAAAGACAGAGGATAATGAAAAAATCTTGATATTTTGACAATTTTTCAGCAAATAGAAGAGAAAAGAGGATCAAACTGTTGATTTTTCTAAAGATCTTGCAGAGAGGAGTGCCACCACCACTCCGTAAATCCCCCTATTGTAAAACTGTATTTGCCGCAAAGATGAAAAAAAGAGTTTTTGAAAACGATTTTCATAACCAAACTAAGTGCTAAGGAATTGATTGACAAAGGGGCCTCCAGCCGGACCATTTCAACAACTGGTTGGGCCAAATAAAGAGAGTAGTGTACAAGAAGTATTTCAAGAACCGATTAGGATAAGAGCAACAAAGACAACAGCAAAACAGCAAGGCTCAAGAAGGTGATCACGAGCGAACCTGGCATAACAGCGCCACTGTTAATTGTGAGTTCTTGGCATGCACCCTACAGCAGCAGTCTATGACTGCCGGATGCTACAAAGCTGCCATGCTCATGATCACAAAACAAGAACAAGAAGAACAAATATGTACAAAGAGTGAAGGGAACGTGGCCAAATGAGGCTCTCCAAATTTGAGATCAAACCTGAGTACATCTGAAGGGGCTCCGGTCTAATATAGTGTAGACCGCAAATCTGAGTTACATCTAACTAAATCTAAGCCATACGCTTAGGTTAACCTAAACATGCCAAGCGTCACCACTGACACCTAACATGTGCACAATGTTAACCACTAGGTGGTTAACAGCAGTTATGTGACATGACAGATGAATTCATACAAGAGATTGAGAGCTCCAGGAAAAGGGAAGCAGTATGGGCAGAAATCTACACTAGAGAATTCATTCAGATGCACATTTTGTTTGAGTTTCTTTTTAATACTCATTTCAGCATGACAGAAAGGCAACTGAGTAGGTACAGGGAACTTTGTATTTGAAACTTTGTATGTGAAGCTTTGATCATAGTTTGATCAGAAACTTTGTATTTGAAACTGTGTTATTAAACTGTCTATCTTTTTTTCACTGATATGAAATTGGAAGCTGTGTTGCAATGATATGAAATTGTAACTGTTGTAATGATCACTGATATGAAACTTATCTGTTGAAAAGATGTTGAAACTTAACTGTTGAAATTTATGGAATGTTGAAAACAACAGGCGATTACCTTGAAACTTCACCTTGAAAAATCAAGGTGATTTAGCCTATAATTTCAAGGTCACTAAAATTTCGTACAATTAAAACAAGTGCCCAAATGCTAAAAACGAAGGTGCGGCGTTCTTTTGCGCTCTAGAAACGAAGGGTGGCACCGCTTTTGTTGAATGATCTTCAACAAGATGTTGATAGTGACAAATCAATTTTTCCACCTATGCTCATGCTTATAGCATTTTGGTCTGACGCATAGTCTGTATTCTTCCAAGTACTTGTATGAAGAAGACTATATTGTCATTTCATGAAGTTTGTCTTACCACCATGTGCTTTCAGATTATGCCTCATTTACATTTCATTTTTTTTTCAGATTTATTTATCAGGCTGAATAGGAAACCTGCACAGTTGTAACCAGGGAAATTATGCTATCAGATTTCAATTTTGCTGCTAGATAAATTGTCTTCATATTTGGTTGGCTGGTTTGACACCATAATACAAGCAGGAAAGAATGCAGTCATTCACCCTTCAATATCAATCCTCTTCCAGCCCCATGGAAGAACTCTTGCCACCTGAATAGACTAAAGAGTTAAACTACCTATAATTACGACCCTTCTTGGTTATTATGACATCAAAGGAGCATCAACATAGAACAAGAAATTGCAATTAAGAACGCTTTTTGCAAGTCATCTTAGCCCTTCAAGAAAATCTTTTAACATGTAACCACAGGTCCTTAACCACAGGTCCTTAAATTGTATAAAAAGTTTAATTAAATGAAGTAAAAATCACCATTCATGTCACCTTTGTGACGGAGCACCAGCAGTAATACCATGTCTTTGCATGACACGCCGGGCAGCTAGAGCTGCAGCTTCACTTGCCCTCAGGCTTCCATTAGCCATTAAAGTTGCAAACTCACGGGCAATTTCCTCCTGCACTTTAACTTTGGCCTCGCTAATGGGATCTCCAATACTTCCTGCTGATTTGGGTTTGGAAGTCTCACCACTTGCTTTTTCCAAAGCTATTCCAGCATCTGATGGTTTTGGCCCTGTGCCTTCCAAGGTTGCAGCTTTCAGCTGGGTATTTACTGCTTCCACACTTGCATTGGCTGTTCTGCTAATGTCAGTATTGCTTGCAGTTTTAGATGCTGCAACAGGCTGTTGAAATGGAGATGATGCTGCATGCATTGAGGAATTTGAACCAACTAAGTGTGGCATCTGAGGGACAGCTCCATATTTCAGTGTTGTTTCGATCTGCTGGATCATTGGCACTGCAAAATATGAAACAGCTTATAAGACTGGCAAACCAACTTGAAAGAAGATACAACTTATTACTCCTATGGAAAAAAAAAAAAGAAATAATGTAATTCCAAGACAAAAAGAATAAGCTTACTTATCAAAGAGGCCATTGGACTGCTCATAACGTCTTGAGGAAGCCTTAAAATAAATTCTGGTATAGTTGTACCCAGCAAAAATTGTGCTACCTCATTTGTGAAGTTATTGCAATTGTGCTTAAGCAAATTATATGTTTCTGCCGTGTATCGTGGTGAAATCTCCTGTAAATACTCTTCAAACACTTCCCTTGGTACGTGAGTTACACCAAGTTCTACTACTTGAACAGGTTTTCCATAAACTGTTTCACCACTAAAAGATCTAGCAATGCCTCCACTAAAATAAAATTCAACTCCATATACCACAATTCCAGTATGCCTGGTAAATGAAATTAACATACTTTAGATCACACCCGAAAACAAAAAGAAAAAAGAAAAAGAAAGGGAAAACGCATGCAACCAGACTAACCATATTCCATCGATTGCCTTGCCAAGCAACATAGTCGACAGTTGGCGAGCCATTCCTTGGCTCAAATCGTACACGTTTAGCAACACCCGGACCCCTTCCTATTAAGTGAATTTAGAAAAATAAAAACGTACTCCATGTCAATCAAAGCATGCATATTCAACATCCTTCTTTTCTTTGCCCTAATCACATACATAGACGGCCAATTTATGCTTGAAACGCAAAGGAAGGCAACGTACCTCTGCCATAAGGACCAAAAATTTGATACAAAACTGACTTCTTCTCTATCTGTTCAATGTGTGCTGAAGGGTAAAGGGGCGACAAAAAACTTCAGATCTGATCCACCAGAACAAGCAATGAGCAAGCAGCAGCTGATCTCCAGAACTCGGCAGATGCAAGAATTGACAGAATAACAAAGAAGGGGCCGGCTAGCCTATATGAAATAGAGGGAAGCAGCGGCAGGAAGGTTCTAGAGTCTCCTGGACCTGAATTCTGGTGGGAAATAAATGCCCGGTGTATAGTCGGCCACGTCATCTCCACCGTGGCATATGCTTACGACACACGCGTACTTTCTATACCAACCTTGTCGACACAAGATCTATGGCCTATATTTACTTATGTAATTCGGGGTTGTGACACTTTAGTAGGTGGAGTGGTAAGGGGAGTTGTGGTTGGGGTTTGTTGGCCGCTGAACTCTTACCTTGTTGGTTTCGATCATCCCGGAGGAAACAATTCCAACATCTGGGATTTCATCCTATTTCCAACACGATTCGTTTTGGTTGGCCCGCTCGCCATACTAATGCACGTCAGGTACACTTCGGATGATCTCAGTTGTCCGATGCCCCGCCTCATCCCAGCCGTCTGTGGCCATCCTATCCTGCCAGTTCACCAAAAATATCTCTGCCTCTGGGATCATATCGTCTGTGATCATCAAGCGTTATCCCACCCCCTGGAATCACCTGGAGGTCAATATAACAGCCTTGATATCACTTCCTTGTTATTTCCACCTCTAGGTTTCTAGATCAGGTTAGATTTCACCATGTGTTATTTCGACCTTTAGGATCTATCGGGGTGGCTAATATCGTCCTCTATATAACCTAGTGCCTATAATCCTCGTCAACACCTATGCGTGATCCTCACCTCTGGGATCGCGACACCTATAATACTGCAGTCAGAGATCACCTACTGTTTCCACATGGCAGTTTAGAACCAGAAGCATGGCGGTCCTTGCCCAAGCTCTCGGTTGTTGATGACGAGCCGTAATCCCAGTCGTTGGACATAATCTCTCCATTTGGAAAAAAATATGTGCTTGAATATTATGGCTGATGGACGAGTAGTTATAACAAACTACTGAACGTTCTGCTCATAAAGACTGTACAGATGTCACTTTTAGTGCATGTATACATTGCATGTTTGGTATATATATTTAGATCCGAAAATCTAGAAGGGTTACGGCTTCCAAGAATATTTCTGGTTGGTCTTTGCTTCTTGGTGTTCTCTATGTCGATCCATTTTGCTACATGGTATCAGAGCTCTGGTGAAGAGAGAACGCTAAATTCGAGAACGGTCGTGAGGGTCTAAGAGATCCAGGGCGGATTAGACTATTGAATTGGCAAAATACCTGATCCCTGGCTTGCTCCTCCTGCGCTGAATGCATCCATGCTGCAGAACTGCTTGAAGATGAAGCTAGAAAGGGAAGCTGATGAGCTAGGCTGCTCAGACAGACTTTGGGAGGTGAAATTGGCTCTTGGAGCAAGTAAAACGGAGTTCTAGAAGGTTGTGGACGAAAATGGAAAGTTAGGGTTTCATATGCCTTATATAGACTAAGGGTTAGGGCTAGAATTTCCATTAACCCTTGAGCATGTGGGATAATGGGTGTGGCCCACTTGCCTATATTAATTAAGTGGGCTAAAGTGTACACATGAATAAATATGCACACCCTTGCAAGTTGCCCCCTAGGGTGCTACTTGCTTAGCTACACGTACACGTCAATCGGGATGGCGTGCACGCGTGACGAGGCAGTACAGTATATGTCCTGGGACCGTATACTGTGCTGGAACGTCACATTCTCCCCACCTTGAAATGATGCTGTCCGCAGCATCGTGGGTCTCCCCACCTTGGGATCTTCTTGTCCTGCAACCAACTTCATGCATACAATTTATTATTATTATACTTACACAATTATTAGCATTACTCTAAGGTAATATTTTTGAAACATTACTACGACATTGCATTATCCCAATAACTTATCAATTCATAACTCCATTAAAGTAAGGTACTTATTAGCCTCACTTAATACAACATTTAAGTTTATCAAAATTCAACACTTTCATATACAATTATCCTTCGAGGTATTCTTCGTTCCTTGCAACACATTCCAACAAAATTGTGTTGCAAGTCTTCGTAACTCGACCTCCTTGCATTCCGGAGCGCTCTATTGGCCTGCAGGTCGACACTACGTTAGTACCATTTTAACTATTAATAAAATTATGGTTATAAGGTAACCACCCATCTAATTAACTAAATGGATGCATGACTAATTTCCCGGCGTAGGAAGAGGATGCTTCTTCCATCGTGGCCGTGGAGACAGCGCCCTATAATGCCTAGGATGACACTCATGCCTACACCTTTAGTTGCCTCTGGCGTGAAGGATGGCGTCCTCCCCGTAGGCATTCCCATATAAACTCATCCCCCAGAAAGGGGGCTTTAGTAGTCCTTCCCCTTCAACTTCACCTTCATCCTTTAGCAAACCAAACCCCAGGTGCTTTCCTATCAATGCATGCCTGAATGGCCTCTTATCTCTCGAGGTTATCTACTTCCGTGAGACGGAAGTAGACTTTTTAATCTACCTTACAACTAATCCAAGCAAAACCGTGGTCATGTCTACAATGACATTACACCACGTCCTAGAGATCACCGTAGTGGTTCCATCATCGGTAACAACGCATGCAACCCATATCTAGCATAGGCTGCATGCGTAGATTAATCTTAACTACACATCAATTAATCTAAACATAAATCGACATGCCTGAGCCGATTACTTCGGAGATGACCTTGCCGTCCCATTGCTCCATGAACTGCGGGTACTGCCTTATCAGGTCCTTCTTAAGTACCCATGTCGCGTCTTCCACCGGCAAGTGTTTCCACTTGACCAAATATTGGAGAAACTCTGATCTCCTTGTCTTCTTGATGGCCTTATCAAGGATCAAATTTGGGACTATCTCTAGCTGCTCTTCTATCATTTCCAACAACGTTGCCGTGTCCAAGACTTCTTCTGGGTTTGGAGTATGCTTCTTCAACAAACTCACGTGGAAGACTTTATGAATTTTCAGGTGTGCTGGCAGCTCTAACTTGTAGGATTGGTTACCTACTCTCTTTTCTATTCTGAAAGGGCCAGCACACCTTGGAGCAAATTTCTTACAATTTCCGATGCGGAGCTTTGCCTGCTTCACTTTGATCTTGAGCCAGACATTGTCACCAACCTGGAACTCTTTGACCGTCCGGTGCTTGTCGGCGATGCTTTTTTGTCGACTCCTTGCTGCAAGAAGATACCCTCGGACCTCTTCTACCAGCTGCTGCATGTCGGCCAACATTTGCTGCGAAACCTCTACCTTTGACACAGGATTGTGCCAAGTGTCTGGAGTTAGACATTGTTAACCGTAGTTGATCATGAACGGCGACATCTGGGATGATTCCTGCTTGGTGCTATTATAAGCGAACTCAACCAAGTGAATGTAATCTTCCCACTTACTCTGCTTGTTCCAGACATAGTTTCTTAGCATATCTTCCAAAATTCTGTTGGTCCGTTCTGTTTGCCCATCCGTCTGAGGATGATAGACCGTGCTCATGGACAGCTTCATCTGGATCGTCGCAAAACGATCCTGCCAAAAGGCGCTCATGAACGGGTCTCTGTCGGAGATGATCTCTCTCGGCATGCCATGGAGCCTGAAGATTTCCTTGGTGAAGAGAGCCGTTGTATCCAAAGCTGTGTCGGTGGTCCTGCACGGCACAAAGTGTGCCATCTTCGACAGCTTGTCGACCACAACCATCAGGGCATCTTTTCCTCTTGCTGTCATCGGGAGCCCTGTTATGAAGTCCATGCTGATGACTTCCCACTTAGCGTTCGGCACCCTAATGGTTCCAATGCCCCTAGAATTCGAAGCTGCTCTGCCTTCGTCTGCTGACACAGCTGGCACTCTTTGATGTAGCGAGCTATCTGCTTCTTCATCCCTAACCAATAATAACTGCTGTGCACTTTGAAATATGTCTTCATAAATCCTGCGTGGCCAGCTATTGGACTGTTGTGGATGTCGTGGAGAATCTGTGACGTTCCAAGTATTTATACGGTATATGTATAAATATACTGACACGTCACCCAGTATAGATACGCCACCATGGGGTATGGTAACCTAGGGGGTTGACCTAAAAGGGATTTCATTAGCTATGTTAATTAAATCATTAAGGATAATAACCTATGTTTAAGGAAATTAATAAGTAAGAAGGACAATTAAGCTAATTATAGTTTAAGAAAGCGCCTCCTGGCCAAACTCGATTGGCCAGCATGGTGATTACTAATTGGATCCATTAAGGTGGATCATCACCCCCATATCAACCAATATCGAACCAGCTGAGCGCCCAAGGAGCAGCTGAGCGCCCAAGGACTGTTGCAGACTTCACCAAAATCACTGAACCACCACTAGCTGTTGCTGCCACCCTACTTGTAGCACTATGGAAGCACCCCACGATAACGGTTCTAGCCGAAACACGGGTTAGTAGTAGTTTAGCTTGTGATTTGTAAGATAGTACTGTAGTACTCTTTGCTTGTTGCCTTTGTTGCAATTAACCCTTCTGTGGTAAGTAGGATTACATTTCATTATGAATGGTACTCTGTTAAGGAATGATTGATGTATCTATGAAGTATTTGGGTAGCTTCCATTAAACGGGGGTTTAAAGGGGAGGTAGAGACCTCTGTATGCTCCTAGATAGAGCCCCGTAATATTCCCGTTATATGCGGCCTGTGTACAAGAGACCACCGGGTCGTAGATGCTATGGTCTGGCTTAGCACCAGAGAAGGGACACAGTGGCGAAGTGGGGGTGGGGTCTTGCACGAACATAAAAGGCTCCTGAGACTCCTATAGTGGGCTAGGCCTGATAGCCGGTCACGGAGAGGGCCGGGTATGGGTCTGACACTCCCTGGGTGTAGAGGTGTGATCCGTATGGAGCATCTTGCACTTTGAGTAGATTTAGGGTGAGTAAGTTGGGTACGGATGCGGGGGTCACTGATGCGGCACGTATCCTCTAGCTCACCCATGGAACCACTGTGATCCTGGAAGGGGACACTTCCTTGACCTGCCTCATCGGACCGGGGCGTCATGAACCCTGGAGTAGGCTCAAAAGGGTGATACCTTGAGTCTGCGTCTCCGGAAGGCTATAGCGAAGCCATAGCGTGAATCGACCCATCTGCAAAGTGTGCACAGGAGGGGCGGATGGAGTGGACAACCCTAGCCGATGTTCTATGCTATTCGTCAGTCGATCCTCACTGGAGTCTGAGCCGGGGTAGACCCTGAGGTTTGGGGTGTTTTCTTAGTTTTAGATGCATATTCTTTGCCGTTGGTATTTGGATGGATGCGCCACCCTTTGTGGTGGTTATTTATATATATATTATGCTGTGTGCTAACCCTTGTATTCATGCTTCCGCGACGTAGGAGCCCATCGAAGGCGTGGGCCAAATGACACCTCCGTGCCCTTCACTCGAGCATCTCTACGTAGATGGCCTGGGTCAGACGGAGGGCCCTGCTCATGGCGAGATGGTCGCCCTGGGAGGGGAAAGTCCCCGTATGTATACGACCGGGGGTCGTATATATTCAGGGAGCGTCACAGTGGTATCAGAGCCGTGATTTCGATTTGCTCGAAATCATAGCACTGGCCAAACCCTAACTCGTAGTTCGTTAGTTAGGAGGAGGCTAATCTAGTGTGTTGCTTAGCCCTCTTTGATGCTTGGCTTTGTGTTAGGTTAAAGTAAGAAATTGCAGGTTTAAAGAAGTTAGGGCGACTGGAGGCCCCAAGTTTGGAAAAATTGTAAATTCTTGTAGGTCATTTAAATGAAGGAGAAAGTGGTTCCATTGGATCGGGCGTACCCCAAATACCTTAGGACAGTCGTCGCTGGCGGAAAAATGATCAAGGGAAGGCCCGAAAGTCAACTCGGACGCCGCTTGATTTTTGTCGCCTTGCAGTCGAGGTGGGAGACCCAAAAATGCAGTCGGCGCCCAACCGTACCATCGCGAGTCAACGCGGGCCCAAAAGTCAACCCGGGCGCCGCTTGCTTTTCGTCGGCCCCCAGTTGCGGTGGGAGCGCGTAGAATGCAGTCGGCGCCCAACCGTATGTCCCGCGTATTTCTGCCGTATAAATATCTTTTTAATAAAGAAATAAAAAGTTAATAAGAAAAATTTTAAAATTCAAAAGTTAACAGGCCGTTAAAGTTTTCTTATTTCCGCCTTGCCTTCATCGCCTTCGCCCGCCGGATCCGACACCCGCCATAGCCGCCAGACTTGACCTTGTTCCTTCGCCCTAGCTTTTCGCTAACCCTAGCGCCTTCATTGCCGCTTCCCTACCAGCAAGCGCCCTACCGCCTGTCCCTCTAGACCTCAGCGCGATCAGCCATGGCCAACACCAAGAGTGCTCCGGACCCCACTACCCTTACTATAGCCCAGATCTACGCTTTGATCGCTCGGAATATGGCTACCGACCCTGCTTTGATTGACATACTTCTAGACGAGTTGGTCAACAGATTTGATAACAACGATAGGATCCCCTATCCAATCTATCATTTCTCGGAGCCGTTCTTGGTCCGACTGAACCTCCGCCAGCTTCCTTACACCATGGCCGAGCAACCTGACTTGGTCATGATGTTAATAAAGTTTTATCCTCCCGAATGTGAAGGCCACACCGAGGAGGAGGACATAAGGGATGAGGCCGACCGTATCAGAAACTTGGCCAGGGAGGATGACAAAAGGGAGATAGAGCGAGCCGATACAGCGGCTCGAGGAAGGGAGTACCGGTACCTTGGGGATGGAGTCGCCGTTATTGATGGCCGGGCTATCGAACTTCCCCCGTACCAATGGCATGAAGCTTCGCAGAGCTTCATGTGGGGAGCCCCGATTCCTGATATCAGTCTGGATTACTTAACGACGATCCAGATTGACATAGCCCAGCGGCCCAACCGGTACCACGCTGAACTTCTTCGCCGCAGTGTAGCACAACATTATGCTCAGGTTGAAGAAGACCTTAGGAGAGCCCGAGAGTTCCGGGAAGAGCAGGAGAGGATAGAACGGGAGAAGGAGGAGAAGGATCGGCAAGACCAGTCGAACCCGCAAGGGGAAGGGGCATCCGGGAGTGGGCAGGGCCCAACACCAACAGAGCACACGACGGTGAAGCACCAGAGGAAGTCCGTCGCCCGAAAGGCCGGCAGCCAATACAAGGAAAAATTGAGGAATGTCGGGGCTTTCGGGAAGAACGTGAGCTCCAATCGGAGGCAGGAGCGGGTGGATGCGTCCCGACCAGTTGTTGGGGCCAAGACTGTACCTGCACAAAGGGGGCCGCGTCCCAACCCTGCTCCACAGAGGAAACCCCATCGGTACCGACCCAACACTGTCGCCTTACGGGAGATCCGTAAGTTTCAGAAGTCGACCCAACTTCTGATACAGAAGCTCCCCTTTTAGAGGTTGGTTCGGGAGATTGCCCAGGAGTTCAAGACTGACCTCCGCTTCCAGACTTTTGCCATTTTGGCACTCCAAGAGGCTGCGGAGGCCTATCTAGTGGCACTTTTTGGTGATGCCAATCTTTGCGCAATCCACGCAAAGAGGCTCACCATCATGCCTAAGGATTTAGCCATCGCCCGCAGGATTGGGGGGGAGCATCCTTAGCCTATTTTGCTGAGTTTCTGCATTATAAATATTTTTTTTTGAGATTTAATAAAAACTTTTTGTTTTGTATTAAGAACCTTTTACTTTGTGTTAAATACGAAAATGCTGACGTCAGCATAATAAAAAGGGTTAAAAAATATCTTCAAAGTTTCATTTCATTTGTCATATTTTTCTTGCTTCCTCCTCCCTTCTAGCGCCATGGCAGCCACCGACCTTCTTGCATGGTATCAAGACGGAGAGCATTGGGATCCGCAAGTGCCCTTCGACCTGTTGCGGCCCTTGCTATGTCAGCGCCTTGATCTCATCACCAATATGCAGTGACACCCAGACTATGCCGGATTCCTAGAGTTTTACACAGAGGAGATGCTTCCTTTGTGTATTCCTCTTGGGGATCCTCCCCAGTTGTACCTAGAACGGGAGGTGGTCTGGGATATGTTAGGGGGTGATACCCACGCGTATAATGTGCTGAAAGGAAAGCTCAGATGGGGCAAGCACCTGCCCGTTGTACAACATCAGGGGCGACAATATCTTGAAGTCGCCTTCGCCCTAGCCATCCTCATGGATCAATATGTTGAGGATGAGACTTTGCCGGCAGAGAAAGGCAAACTTCCTGAATCTTTCGAGGAGGGAGAAGATGAGCATATAGGCATGGGGGACTTCGCCCGCTGGAAGCAGTTGGCAGAGGAGATGCCACCACGCCGGGAGCAAGCTGCACGCTTGTCAGGGTTAGACGCCCTAACAGTCGTGTATCACCAAGGGCAAGAATATATTCTCTTGGATGACATCATCTGGACCTATCACATGGTGGCCGGGTTCAAGCACCGGCGTAAGGACCATGTGCTCTATGAGCTAGCGGAGTACTGTATGGATGATTTCATCGACTTCGCTCCTATTGAGCTTCCCCCTGAGGTGCAGCAGGTACTCCAATTCCACCAGGAGACCCTAGAGCCAGCAGAAACTTTGCTACGGCTTCGGGAACTAGTGATGCAGGACCCGCCCTCTCAGCCTTCACCGGACGCCTTTACGGCTATGGGATCTCATGTTCCAAACATTAATATGGTCGAGGTTCCCTCCGATTCTGATGAGGAGGGAGAGGATCTATACCATAATCCTGTTCATCTGAAGGAAGAGCAGCAAGAACTCAAGGAAGAAGAGGTCCCTATGGACATAGACAAGGAGGTGGCCACGTCAGAGACTCCGCAAGGGAAGGTATTAGGAAACCACCTTACTTGTTTCTTCCTATCAGCTTTTCGGCAGGGGCAAGTTCTTTTTATAGCCCGAGACTTAGGGTCGGAGGCCGAAGCTTCTTGGTGGACCCTCCGTGCTCTCTCCACATTGGCCGGGCACAAGAAGCTTCCCTATCGTACGTTCACTTATGTACTCGTACGACGGGATCTTGCCCTGACGGCCTTGGGGCAAGACATTGCACCCTGGATGAGCATGAAGCTCCTTACGGCAGCCCCATTGGCTGTTACTTATCCGCCAGAGGTTGCTTCCATTGCGGCTGCCACAGTAGACCCAGGGGTGACTCTGCTACGACACCGACCGCCGCCACCACCTCCTCGGTCTACGAATGAAGAGGCAGGACCTAGCTCTTAAATAATTGTATTACGCATTTTGTATTGCGTATAGATGTAGGATTTTGGTTTGGCAATTTCTAGCCATTCTATAGTTATGATATACCATCTTTTTATCAATTGTGACTATTGTCTCAATGAATACAATTAAGATTGTTCTCTTCCATGATGTGTTCTTCTATCTGTTAGAGTTTAGGGCATAACGAAATTGTTCAATGTTCTATATTCATTTTTATCATCTTACAGAAGAAACACTCGAATAATATGAGGAGAGGATTACGGACCTGATAAGGAGGGATGACCCCGGGCCGCCCGACCAGGACTATGGTCAAAGGTATGGGGAGTACCCGGAATGGGACGAAGATTACGAGATGGAACCCACGCCACCAGGGGAGCCCTACGATCCAGCCAAAGGGATGGAGATAGTTAACATTCTCAGGGAACGAGCCTACGAGGACCTGAAGCAAACTCTTCGCCGCACATGGGACTATTGGGACATGTCCAGGCACGAAGCTTTCGAGGACGCCAATGACCACCTGTGGCAAATCTTCTACGCATTAAGGAGGCTTTTCAATCTCCTTATTATTAGCCCAACGCTAGATTACCAATCTGTAATAGTTCAGGCCTGGGCACGATACAAGCTCGTTAGGGCCGTACGTGAAAGTGTTCGCTATTCAATCTTGTACCCATTTGCGAACCCCTAGGCCCAGTCTCTTTTGTTTTGTGTCTTGTGAGGTTATAGGTGAGTTGAACTTTAAATCTCCAATGTATAATGTCTGTCCTTGTATCATATCTTTGTATCAACTTGTGTTGCTATCACTGTACCGAACTATAATAGAATGACTGTTTTCACCTGTAATAAGGATCTTTGCCATTGTACTTTTTCTTGTATTCTTTCTCTAACTGATCCAAAATGGCATTGTTGTGAGACCTTATGTCACCATAAGTCGGCTTATACCTTTTGTATGCTGGATATAGACGGTGCACGCAACGCCGCTTGGCAGACGCCCTCAAATGCCATCAGACTAACACCTAAACAGGAACTTATGCTAATGAAGAGGCAATTAGGCGAGTTGCAAGCGTATGTGTTACATGCCAATCCACCCCAGCACATACAAGAAGACGGACCGGAGTTACCTCCGCCACCGCCAAGTCCACCTACACAGCAGCCGTCCCCACCTGAAACCAGCCCTGTACCTGCACAGAGGAGGCCCCACGCTAAACGTCGTCGGAGTTCCTCTAGGGATAGAGCCACCTCCTCACAATCAGCCACCTCTGTGTCTTCTGAGTCGTCGGTATCAGCTGGTGACCATGCAAAGCGCCGGGATAAGGAATACCGCAAGACGGTTGATACAGCCATAACTAGTATATGTAAGAATAGGAAACTGGCCCAGTTTGATGGGAAATCTAGAGGCGGACTGAATGCAGAGTCCTGGTTGGACGAAATGAAGGAGTTTGGGAAGTCCTATGGCATGACAGAAAAGGATACAGGAAAGGTTGCCACCACGAACCTTACAGGAGCTGCCCGTATTTGGTGGAAGGGCTATGCTAGAGCCAAGCATCTGGATAGAAGCAGATGCAAGTTCAAGAAGTTTGCGAAAGCTTTTAAGTCGCATTATGTGCCTCGTGCGCACAAATGCCAACAAATTCAGACCTTCTATAGGTTAGAGCAAAAGGGTATGTCGGTTCAGGCTTACACTGATGAATTTATGCGCCTGAGGCTGTATGTACCAGGTATGAATGAGAAGAGGGCGGTGGAGGGTTACATTGAAGGGTTGGCCCCATCAATTAAACGAATGGTTAAGGCCATAGACCTGAAATCAGTTGCGGAGGCTGAGGCTAAAGCATTGAGCCTCGAGGAGGACACACCAAAGAACCAGTATCCACGTCCTGCTCCTTACTCGCAGCCACGGCTGTCCACACCTTATAAACCCCGCTCACCAAGTCCGGGGCCCTCTCAGCAGAACTCTTATGGCCGCTAGGAAAAGAAAGTCACCTTCAGCACGGCCGATAAACAGAACAATGTCGGCAAGGAAGTTCGGAACCTCTTACAGTCTATTCCTAAAGAGGCCCGAGAATAGCTCAGCCGAGATAAGGCATGCTACAGTGTGTATCGTCCCCGCACTTCATGCACTTGTCCTTATGTCACGCCAGACGCCTACCGGCCATGGCCGACCTCGATTGGGACGATCTTGAGTCAACACAACCCGTCGCCGAGGAGGAGGCTCTCGAAAGTACATTCACTCGCGTCTCCATATCCTTGCGGCTATAGAAACCGGCAATGCCGAAAGTCACCTGTTGTCATTTCCACCATAGGTCAAGTAGACAAGAAGCCTTTGTAATTCTTATGGATACGGAAGTACACATAATTTTGCTTCTCCTAGAATGGCCCAGTCTTACAAACTTTGAAACATTGAGGTCCCGACCAAAGCCCTGCCACTCTAGCCGCTGGTAAGGTCGACATACTCATGGCCGTCCGCATCAATCTCAAGATGCACGGTTGCCGGTGCACCAGTTTTTGGGTGCCGAAAGTTAATGGATATTGGCAAATACGACCTCATTGTTGGTATGGAATTATTGGCATCCGCAAAAGCCAACATAGAGATCATGAGAAACGGAAGTTACCTTCAACGCAGCCTAATGGCGTCCGCGTGACTATAAAACCATTCAACCATATTATGCGCCTATGTCCATCGGTAGTTAGACAAAGCTATACGCAAGGAAACACTTCTCTGCGTCATTAGACTTGCCTCCGTTGAGTCAGACGCTAAACAAAAGCAAGTAATCGACACCTTGCCACAGGGGATTGCTAATCTTCTCCGAGAATTTGGTGATCTTTTCCCAGATGAGATCCAGAAGCTTCCTCCTTTTAGAGGGGTAGAATGTGAGATAGCTTTAGAGCCAGGTACTAAGCCTACCAGCAAGGCCCCGTCTGCGCATGAGTCCTCCGCACTGGCGAGCTTAAGAAGCAACTTCGTGAGTTACTAAACCTAGGTTTCATTCGGCCCTAGTGTTTCGCTTTTGGTGCTCCTATTCTTTTCATAAGAAAAGGATGGCTCCTTGAGGATGTGTATTGATTATCGGCAACTCAACAAGCATACCATCAAGAATCGCTATGCTTTGCCTAGAGCCGATGATCTAATGGATCAATTGCAAGGGGCTAAGTATTTCTCAAAGATTGATCTACGCTCCGGGTACCATCAGATAAGGATTAAAGAGGAGGACATCCATAAATCTGCTTTTCGCACTAGATATGGGCATTATGAGTTTACAGTTATGCCTTTTGGATTAACTAATGCCCCAGCAACTTTCATGCGATTGATGAACGATGTCTTCCGACAATACTTGCATGACTTTGTTGTTATTTTCTTTGACGACATTCTCATCTAGACCCTACAGGAGCATGAGGCACATCTTAGATTGGCCCTGCAGAAGCTAAGACGTCATCAGCTCTTTGCCAAGTTCTCTAAGTGCAAGTTTGCCACTCCGAAGGTCGATTATTTGGGCCATGTCATTTCGGCAGAGGGAATTGCTACAGATCCAGCAAAGATAGAGGCCGTAAGGGAATGGCCTATTCCCGGAAATGTTTCCGAGGTC
Organism: Isoetes taiwanensis; assembly: GCA_021234155.1. Taxonomy (NCBI): domain Eukaryota; kingdom Viridiplantae; phylum Streptophyta; class Lycopodiopsida; order Isoetales; family Isoetaceae; genus Isoetes; species Isoetes taiwanensis. The sequence goes on along the minus strand of JAJEKV010000054.1, from coordinate 2,328,978 downwards.
CGAAGTTTCTTAGGACTAGCAGGATATTATCAGAAATTTGTAAAGGATTTTGCAAAGATCGCAGCACCTCTTACAAATCTTACAAAGCATGAGAAAGTGAAGGATTGGATGGACCACTGGAAGGCAAAAGTTCAGGGAAGTTTCCAGCAGCTTAAAGATGCCTTAACGTCAGCCCCAGTTCTCACGTTGCCCGATCCTGAAAAGGATAAACTCGTGGCCACGGATGCCAGTAAGATTGCCACCGGTGGAGTCCTGATGTAGGAGGGGAGGGTTATTGCCTATGATTCAAAGAAAATGAACGAGACAGAGCAGCGATACCCTACCCATGATCAGGAATTGTTAGCCATTGTCCGTGCCCTGCGAATATGGAGACACTACCTTCTGGGTAGAAGATTCCAGTTGGATACGGATCATCAAAGTCTCCGTTATTTATCCACCCAACTAAATCTCAATCTCCGTCAGAGAAGATGGATGGAATTTCTGGAGGAGTATGATTTTGAGATTATGTATAAACCCGGAAAGCACAATGTGGTTGCGGATGCGTTGTCACGCCATCCCTTGGTAACCCGAACCCATTGTAATGCAGTTTCTACACTCACCAGTGAGTTTGGGAAGCAGATAGAACAGACCTTGGCCACGGATCCTGAGTTCTCTGAAGTTTGGAATAGTTTGGCCAAGGAAGCTCGCACAGATAAGGAGCGTGAAGCTTTTCGTTCCTATAAGAAAGGAGGCAGCTTGTTATATTACAAGGATAGGTTGTGTGTACCTGAGACTTTGGAAGTGCGTAAGCTAATCCTCCACGACACGCACAACAGCCCTATAGCTGGACACGCAGGTTTTATGAAGACCTACTTTAAGATTCGCTCCAGCTATTTCTGGCCTTCTATGAAAAAGGATATTGCCAGATACATTAAGCAGTGTCAGGTGTGTCAGCAAACCAAAGCTGAGCAGTTAAGGATTCCAGGCGAGTTGCAACCTCTGGATGTGCCCAACGCTAAATGGGAAGTGATAACCATGGATTTCATTGTGGGCCTTCCACGTACTCTCCGTGGATATAATGCCTTAATGGTAGTGGTCGACAAATTGTCGAAAATGGCTCATTTCTTGCCATGTCACACGGATACAGCCTTTGATACTGCTCTGTTATTTGCCAAGGAGATCTTCAGATTGCACGGAATGCCACAGGTTATTGTCTCCGATAGGGATCCCAAATTTGTAAGTGCATTCTGGAAAGATTTCTTTGCCACCATTCAGACCAAGCTTGCTATGAGCACGGCATATCATCCTCAGACGGATGGTCAGACAGAGCGTACCAATCGCATTATAGAAGATATGCTACGCAGCTATGTGTGGAGTAAGCAATCACAATGGGCTGACTATATTTATCTGGTCGAGTTTGCCTATAACAATATGAAACAGGAGTCTTCTAGAATGTCTCCCTTCATGATAAATTATAGTTACCAATGCCTTACTCCTGACACATGGCATAATCCCGTTTCTAAGGTAGAGATTTCTCAACAACTCCTCTTGGAAATGCAAGCTTTGGTTGAAGAAGTCCGTGGTTACTTATTGGCTGCACGCAGTCGTCAGAAGAGTGTGGCGGATAAGCACAGAACCCCACGAGTTTTTCAGCTAGGTGAATCAGTTTGGCTTAAGATTAAGGTGAAACAAGCCAAGCTTAAGATTGGCAACTGCAAGAAGTTGGCACCCAGATGGGCTGGACCGTTCAAAATTATTGAGCGTGTTGGAGAGCAGGCATATCGCTTGGATTTGCCGCCCCAGCCTCGAGGAGGACACACCAAAGAACCAGTATCCACGTCCTGCTCCTTACTCGCAGCCACGGCCGTCCACACCTTATAAACCCCGCTCACCAAGTCCGGGGCCCTCTCAGCAGAACTCTTATGGCCGCCAGGAAAAGAAAGTCACCTTCAGCACGGCCGATAAACAAAACCCTCTTACAGTCTATTCCTAAAGAGGCCCGAGAACAGCTCCGCCGAGATAAGGCATGCTACAGGTGTATGCGGCCCGGGCACTTCATGCAATTGTCCTTATGTCACGCCAGACGCCTACCGTGGCATGGCCGAATTTCGATTGGGACGATCTTGAGTCAACACAACCCGGTCGAGGAGGAGGCTCCCGAAAGTACATTCACTGTGCGCCTCATATCCTTGCAGCCTATAGAAACCGCAATCTTTGAAAGTCACCTCTTTGTCATTTCCACCATAGGTCAAGTAGACAAGAAGCCTTTTGTAATTTTATGGATACGGAAGTACACATAATTTTGCTTCTCCTAGAATGGCCCAGTCTTACAAATTTTGAAACATTGAGGTCCCGGACCGGCCCGCCACTCTAGCCATTGGTAAGGTCGACATACTCATGGCCGCCGCATCAATCTCAAGATGCAGCTTGCCGTGCACCCGTTACTTTGGGTGCCGAAGTTCAATGGATATTGGCAAATACGACCTCATTGTTGGTATGGAATTCTTGGCATCTGCAAAAGCCAGCATAGACTGCGAGAAACGGGAAGTTACCTTCAACGCAGCTAATGGCGCCCGCGTGACTATAAAAGGTGAACCATTCAACCCTATTATGCAGTCTATGTCCATCAGGCAGTTTGACAAAGCTATACGCAAGGAAATGCTTCTCTGCGTCATTAGACTTGCCTCCGTTGAGTCAGACGCTAAACAAAAGCAAGTAATCGACACCTTGCCACAGGGGATTGCTAATCTTCTCCGAGAATTTGGTGATCTTTTCCCAGATGAGATCCAGAAGCTTCCTCCTTTTAGAGGGGTAGAATGTGAGATAGCTTTAGAGCCAGGTACTAAGCCTACCAAAGAAGGCCCCCGCACTGTATGAGTCCTCCAGAATTGGCAGAGCTTAAGAAGCAACTTCAGGAGTTATTAAACCTAGGTTTCATTCGTCCTAGTGTTTCGCCTTTTGGCGCTCCTATTCTTTTTGTTAAGAAAAAGGATGGCTCCTTGAGGATGTGTATTGATTATCGGCAACTCAACAAGCATACCATCAAGAATCGCTATGCTTTGCCTAGAGCCGATGATCTAATGGATCAATTGCAAGGGGCTAAGTATTTCTCAAAGATTGATCTACGCTCCGGGTACCATCAGATAAGGATTAAAGAGGAGGACATCCATAAATCTGCTTTTCGCACTAGATATGGGCATTATGAGTTTACAGTTATGCCTTTTGGATTAACTAATGCCCCAACAACTTTCATGCGATTGATGAATGATGTCTTCCGACAATACTTGGATGACTTTGTTGTTATTTTCTTTGACGACATTCTCATCTACAGTAAGACCCTACAGGAGCATGAGACACATCTTAGATTGGCCCTGCAAAAGCTAAGACGTCATCACTGTGATGCTCCCCGAATATATATGACCCCCGGTCGTATACATACGGGGACTTTCCCCTCCCAGGGCGACCATCTCGCCATGAGCAGGGCCCTCCGTCTGACCCGGGCCATCTACGTAGAGATGCTCGAGTGAAGGGCACGGAGGTGAAGGGCATGGACACCTTTACCAATAAGCTAACTTCTTTCTTGAAGGAATTAACCCGTTTCCTAGTATTTATAGTCCATCTATTCCATATATAAATTAGAGGCGTGCCTTTGATAAACCCACGTTGGGGAGGCAACAACTCCGCCGGAGCAAGCTCTTCTCGCCATAGCCGCCGGAGCAAGCTCTCTCGCCATAGCCGCCAGAGCAAGCTCTCTCGCCATAGCCGCCGGAGTAAGCACTCTTGCCATAGCCACGGGAGTCGACCTCTCTCTGCCATAGTCAACCGGATAACTGTTAACCATATATAAAGCTAGTATCCCCTAGGAATAAACCGACCAAATGACACGACGTAATCTAGCAAGTCCGGCCAACTTGTTATGATAACATCAACTCACTTGGTGGGACTAATTCCGGAATTTAATTAACGACAGGGCAACTCTCTAGAATAGCAGCATGTGTTATATCCTTGGATATTCTTTAGGCGACGATAATAATGTCCAGTTATCGGCGTTCCTCGATCCATAACTTTAATTATTTTTCCTTTGGTAGATGCCTTGATAACACAATTTCTTCGGGCCTTGCCATCATTCAATCTATACTACATTCATATGCTTCATATTAGACCTTATTCGACGTTATATAAGTAATGTTTTATAGACATAATTATAATTAACGTTGTCTCTCTCTAGTGTCTAAACCTTGACTCGTCTCATTTCCCGCAGAAAGGATCTCTTTTTCGCCCAACCAACTAGGGTCCGCCATGCAGCCCCTCCGCACCATGGGTAGCTTTAATCCTACCACCCTCGCTACTTCTTCTCAATGGTCGTGGTTCTTTTGTGGACCATTTTCCCGCACCACGGTACAAACTCTCAGAATCACGTAGTGAGTGCACGTGTTTAGAACCCCCACAATAATGTCAACACTTTGTGCCAAACTTCACCATCTATATGGATGTGATTAATTATTCAGTGTCACACTGCCTATTGACAGCAGCCTACCCTCTTTGGAGTTGTTCTCCGCATTTCCAATGCCACCCAACCATTGTGGATTACTCACCTCCTTCTAGGGTACCTAGATAAGGTCCGAGCAAAATGTTTCCAACCATTATTTTAATACCTAAACGTCTTTAGGTTCTGCAAATGAACTTACATATTCCCAGGGATTATATGAATATCCCAAAGGACAGTACCACCCAAAGACCTCTCAAGCTAGGCCTCCTCTATTCAGAGATCTTGTGTTCAAGTCTCTGGGGGTCCGTCATATGTCCTCATGGACACTGCCAATATGGCATGACGTACAAATGCTATCTACCTATCTATCTATTTATTAAAAAGAAAGATCCTTGGTGAATTCAATTCACCATCTTGTCTTAGGACATGAAAGTCCTCTTCCCTAAGCCATGCACCAAATCTTTACATAAGCTTTTCAGCTCCCTCCCCTTCCTCAATACGGTTTCTACGTCTATGGCCAATTTTCAGTCGTCCGGCCTTTATGCCTAGCACAACGTATCCAATTCACCCTTTTGTTGTGACCTTTATTCAGTAGAGTCACCAATCCGGGCTACGTTTAATATAACCTGGGCTTGCATCAATGTTCGAGTCCTGTATATGTTAACTTGCACCCCCATATAACCCATGGCGTCACCTCTGCCTGATCCAAATATGAATCATATGGGAAAGCTAGTCTTAGGTGTCTATGCAAGACACATTCGAACATTTAGCAGGTAACTGCTATTCGCTACTTATCCTGGAATTGTACTATTGTACTACTCAAACCCACTACCTTAAGCTTTATTCTAGTGGCCGTTGACATTTATTTCAAGTGCCAACTACCACATCATACCCTAGCATGCAACGGATTGACGGTCCTTTGCACATTTTGAATGTATCTCCAGACCCTTCATCAGTAACTTTAGGATACGCTCGTCTTTCTCTCCTTGTGTCGCCACCTACATTACCTCCCTAAGATGTTTATCGTATGTGTACATGGTATGTACATAATACACATATCTCCACATCCCACAATGCTAGACCTCTGCTCTAACTTAGTTAAACTATAACCGTCGTAGTTCTTTCAAACAAACCTATTGCCTTTGTACCCTTACGATGTGGCTTCGCCAGCTATTTCCCAAATCGACAGGGGCCGACTCTATGTTGGACTTGTATATGCTGCCTAGCCTTATGGTACTTTAACCCCGTACATAACCTATGATTTCCCCCACGAGATTATCCCATAATTTCGAGGGCTATTACCTCACATACAGAGCTTTTCTAAAGGCTTCTTTCACTAAGGATCCTTTGTGTCCTCCATATTACCCATGCTTAGTTACACTTAACCTTTTTTTTCTCTTAAGTTATCATGTGGACTTCAGCTTTTGATCAGCTTCAAATGCTGTCGTCTTTGGCTCCCTCATAATGAAGTCGAGGCACTAAAACCTCCTGGTCTTCTAATAGGAAAACCCAATGTTTCAATCTTCGTTAGTAACCGCCATATGGTTATCCAATTCCTTACCCTCTTAAGCGTTTCAAACTCATAATCTCTAACGGGTCTATGCCTCAAGGCAACGGATCCTCCACCTTCTACTTCAGTACCTATAATTGTTCCCCGTGAGTAGGGTAACTCTTAGGATATATGGACTATTAGTCTAGATAATCTCACTCCTTGTAATCTATACACCTCGTCTTGATGTTTTTTATCGGCACTTAGAGTTCCTATATATTGCCTCTTCTCGGTTACCCCTAAAGGTATAATCGCCAAAGTCATCGTACTCCTTCTTATCTTCCATCAGGGGACGCGATATTCTTATACATCTTTTCATTCCCAAAACCAAATAAATGCTCTTAGCTTATAACGTTGAACTAATACATGGGTATCTAGAACCTTTGAGTAGTTAAGCTCTCATTATCGGTTATTCCAATACCGTTCCAAGCATCCTCGGGATGTTTTTGAATGTAACATCACCGTATATGCTAGACTTACTCTAGCTATTCTCACTGATTTAAACTTTTCTCATCTTCCTTAGTACGACGTATCTAAGATAGTCAACTCCAACCATTGGGTTAACTTGAATGCTTATCTCTGGTAAAACATACCTAACCCAATATCTTCGTATATAAACATATCATTACGCTCATTCTTTAAACCTTGTCAAGTAATATTTCCCTCGCCTTGTACGTATATTCTACTATCTTTTAATATGATATACATCTGAATATCACAATTGGCCGCTACGTTGTTATTATATGATATAGTAACATGTGTCCACCAATCCTAAGTCTAGACTCCTATGTAACTTGTTGACATAGGCATCTAGCTATATTCCGACTTGCGGCCAACTTAATTCCCCAACTTGGTTATCTAGTACCGTACACATGTTGTGGTTTCGACACCACTAACCTTACTTTGCCTTCGTCTTCAAGCTCCAGTCATCACTTCCACAGGGGCACATGCCAACCTAAGTTCCTTGTGGACTTGTTTCATCGCTAGTATAAGAACTCTTATCTTCATTACTTCCGTATTCATATATGTGAACTAAAAGTTCTATTACCCATCCTATTTTTCTTTTAGTTATGTTTTACTATTAAATGGTCCTAGTACACATATACCAACGCGGAATTACTCCTCGGGATACACACACGATACCAAGTCCAGAGCACATCCTCCTTGGTGAGATGTTCATTGGGCGCCTACCTTGTTCATACTCCAGACTTTGGTATATTCAATGTGTCATTCCCAACTCTCTATATTTGAAACGTTGTTTACAACAACTTTCAAGGACCTCTTGTCTCCCACTTGTCGTGTGGGTACATTACTTGCCTTCCTAATGTATCATTAGTTAAAGGTCAACTTTCCTTCATAGTCTGGCTTCACCAAAGATCCAACATATCTTGCAGCTTTTCGATGGTTGCACCTGTTCCTACCAATTGTCGTCTTCTCTGCACCTTATGTGGAAACTACGTTCCACACTATTCTCCAGTCTGTTATACGGCATCTCGATGCTCCCAGCAGACATCAGATGTGTCCATTTCCTTAATTTATATCATGCATAATCGTCATGCAATTGACCGACGCCATTAAGCGTATCCACGTGGTTACGTGGTCTTCTTAGTCGTCTATAATCTTACGTCTTTATTTCACGCCTCAGGAACATCAATCTCTTTACCAAACACAATATATGTGTAATTTTATAACCCATACTTTATGGATCAACATCCTCATACGATATCATTCTAAAGTGATCTCCCTTTCATGAGCTGGGTATTTATAATCCAGTTTCTCACCTTACTATAGTACCTCTTTAACGTGGTCTACGGTAGATAATCATAAACCACTTCTCCATCAGATATATGGTGCTATATCCAGTCTCCTTCTACGTTCAATGGCAACATATATGCTGCATGGTAAATATATGTTGCCACAATTATTAGGTCCAGTGTTTCAATCGCATAATAACCATCGTTATATGAATTTTCTCCAGTATCCATCCAAAATAAGGATACCCTACCACTCCTTATTCCCATCATTCAGCACTTCTACTTCAGGCAAGAGCCCAGGACCTGCTTAACCACCATTATATAATAGCCTCAAGAAGCACCACGCATGCTTTCTATGCTTCCGTCGTACCTGTGCTATGTCAATGTACGAATGTCTAGATATCTAATAAACGTATAGATATAACTAAGGAATTAATATGTGTGCTCATGTAGTAAAGCTCGTTTTAGTAATAGTTCGCCTCGAAATTCCGTTGGCCAACTAACCTAAGGAATCATCTATTATTCTATTTTGCAACATTATCCGATACAAGCCTTAGATCTATGATTTTAGATTTAGCGCCACAAAGGTTTTACCCATGGTTACTCAAAGCCAACAATATAGCAATTGGAGTGTTACACCCTAGAACTTTATTTGAAATTAAATCAACATTTAAATCAACAATGTAGTCTCACTTTCTAAGGGTCTTTAACCCTCGCATATCAGGGTCTGGCTATCAGTTACAGCTAAGTGTAAACTATGGATCGAGAGTGTGTGTGGAAACATTAAGGATACTCAAAAGGGGAAAGCTATTTAAACACATAGTCAAATATAATAGAAGGATATAATTATATATGTCTTACACAAACTCCTAACGGAATAACGAGACTAATATTAAAGTATATGGGTCAAAATGGCAAATACAGTACAATATATAATTCTATTAAAGGGTAGCTATAAATGTCAGGGGCATCTAAACACTCACGATAGCAATATATGAGTTGTTAAAATTGTAACAAAATAGCAAACAAAATTTAGATGCAAAATTACATTGAGCCTGGCTGTAATAAAATCACTTGCAAACTGAAAGGACAATATAATAGATATATACACAGAAGTTAATATGATTAGAATGACTTTCTACTAAACAGTCTGAGGTTAATAACTCTGTATTATAATATAACAACAAATAGAAGTTCTTTATATCTATACCTGTCTTTAATATATAATCAGTTACCTGTATGTATAGAAAGAATGATTTCTAAAATAGATAAACTGTGAACTCGTCACCACGAATGAAACAGTGAGACTTCCACAAACCTTGACTGTTCACTTTTGACAGTCCTAAGCGATGATCATGTCTGATCTATACAAGTCATTTCAAACTTAATCACTCTGACAAGACAACGACTGTGTGACTTATAATCTCACGCTATCTCTTTAAGGAGGGGAGACTTCCTTCCAATGTATGATGTGTTGCCCTGCAACAAGAGTAGTCTTGATGCTGAGGACAGCATCATTTTCAAGGTGGGGAGAATGTGACGTTCCACATATTTATACGCCTATTTGACACGTCACTATGAATAATTAATGGCACATTAACAATTCATAAGCTAAAGGTAGCCTATGTTAATAATTAAATTATAAAGGTGGAAACCTAATCCAAAACCCTAATTCGAATTTAGGGCTTATCCTAATATTAAAAAGGGCTAAAATACCAAATTAGTTAATTAGTGACATGCCACCTGGCCCAAATCGATTGGGCAAGGCAGGGTTTCCATTTTGGACACCCAAATTAGGGCTTTTGTGCCCCAATTCTATCTATTCAGTATTGATAATGAAATGTTTTCGAGCTCTAATTTATGTGTCGAAAATTAAGCCATAAACTCATGCTACAAACACATTTAACTTTTCATCATTCTGTAACAATACACGAGAGACAATTAAAGAGATCAAATCAAATACAATTGAATATGGTTTTCATTTTCTTGGCTACAAAATTAGTTCAAAGCATGACATGTCCATCCAGATTCTCAAATAGCACGTGCCTCATTTGATCACCCTATTTTCTTAAGGACCTGTTCATGGCTTCTATTTCATAGTAATATATTGGTGGAGGCTCGTCTTCAATTGGCAGCATATCCCAGCCCTTGTCTTCCATTATACAAAAGTTCCAAAGAACACAACATGCATGTATAATCTTAGAGGCTTTGCCAACATGTACAGGCAAGTGTTTCAGAATTCTAAATTTTTCCTTCACAATGCCAAATCCATTTTCTACACACACTCTGCCCCTACAAATCCTTTTGTTAAACTTATCATATGCACCCTGATTTTGCGGAAAGACTTTAAGGAGAAAGGGCCTGCTAGAATAAGCTGAACCACCTAATAGTAATGGTGGAATAGTTACCTGAACTTCCTGGTCTGTAGGCTGCCCCTTCTTCAGAGTCACCACTGGTTCTTGTAAAATTTGTTTCGAAGCAATTTTATTATAAATGGAGCTCTTCTTGAACTGGTTGGAATCATGGACTGAACCTGTTCTAGTTACACAAACATTTATAAACAATCTGCTATGTGTAACAATTCCTTGCATGAGACATGAGTGCCTCTTATGTCTGCTGTAATAGTCTTCCCCGGTTTCCTCCGTAAAAAAATATGGGAACCGTCAATTGCACCATATATATTGGGCAACCCAGTTGCATCATGGAATTCCTTAATACACTGAGTTAATCTTGCTCCTGTAGGCATTGCAACAAACCGTTTGTATAGCATTGTCTTGGAAGCCAATACAAGCGTGACTTTCTTGGTATATTTTTGAACTGTTGCTTTCCCAATATAAAATCTCTGTCCCACATGTAAAGGCATATCCCCGTGTGCCAGAAAATACAGAACCATAGCAACTGCTTTCCTTGGATCAACAGGGGGTCTTACTTTAATCCCGGGCCTGACAAGATAGGGCACAATTAAACCTACCAGTCTCTCGAATGTGGCCCTCTTCATTCTGTAAAATTGATGCCACATATCATCTTCAAAAGAAGCTATACAATTCCATGCGTGGTTATCTATATTATCCCATTGTGTTCTTTGCCTTGGAGCAATCCAAAATCTTCTTGGTGGTCTTCTAACCCTATTCGAACCTGCAATCATTAAAGCTGCAGATGTGCAGAAAAACATACCATTGTTGTCTTGTAAAACCTCATCATCGAACAGGGTCATTGGGTCTTCGAGCTCGTTGAGTTCCAAATGGCTGCAAAATGAATCTCTACGAATGCAAATTGAAAGTGTCAAAGCCCGAAAAAGCATTGCAATCATGCCAAGAATGACCGGATCCATGGTTTAGTGGCCGAAATCGAAAGTCTGGGGAGGCAAAACTAGAATTGAAATATCCCACATAACCCGCCGAACCAAGAAAAAAAAGCAGGGCTTGAATATCCCACAATTTGGCTCGAATGGAACGTTACGGTTGAATTATCCCACAAAGAGTTCGTCGGCCGGAATGGATGCACGATCGAAAATCCGGCAAACAACAAAAATTTTGCCAAGAACAGAGGCTGTTAAGCCTCGAGAGACAATTGTCTCTCCTCTCCTCCCAAAAAAATACGACATTTAGGGAGGAGCCGATATGACGAGATGGATTTTTTACGAGCATGTGGGGGAGACCGAGAGAGAGAGAGAGAGAGAGAGAGAGAGAGAGAGAGAGAGAGAGAGAGAGAGAGAGAGAGAGAGAGAGAGAGAGAGAGAGAGAGAGAGAGAGAGAGAGAGAGAGAGATGAAATGAAATGAAATATATAGATAATACGCCCTGACCACCGTGTCCCATGAGACGCTCAACATTATAAAAAATATCCTCTAATGCATCTTCTCAAAAGAAACACATCTTAGAGAGAGAGAGAGAGAGAGAGAGAGAGAGAGAGAGAGAGAGAGAGAGAGAGAGAGAGAGAGAGAGAGAGATAGATAGAGAGAGAGAGATGAAATGAAATGAAATCTATTATTCCGCCTTCGCTCCCTTAACAACCAACAAGTAATGGAAATGCCCCCAACAATAGTTAGAGGCAATTCGCCTCTCGGGAGAGTAAAAATTTGTCTCTCCCCCTATCCCTCGTCATCTCCCATCTCTCGTTATATCTCATTTTATCTCTCGTCATGCATGTGGCCAACACATCTCTCTCCCTCCCTCTCCCCCCTCCCCCCCCCCCTCATGGGCTTCTAAGGCTTACTTCCAAGGCGACTTCTAAACCCTCAAGCCCTTTAGGTATTGCTGGAGATGGCAGGTCATAGGGGGACGAGGCAACTGGCAAGTCTGAAGGGGCCAAAACAGGCCCGAAAAAAACCATGTTGGGTCCGTTGACAAGAGCAGCAACCGGATCATCTGTTCCGAAATCTGTCAATGAACCCATAAACCTTGGTGCTCATGAATCGGAAAAAGGAGACGATCACAGTGGCAAAGCATCGGATGGTAGCAAGGGATTATTGCAGGAAATGATGGAGGCAATGCAGGGCAGCATGAAAACAATGCTACTGGATTTCAAAAAGGAATTCATTAGAGAATTTATGGGAACAGTAATGCAAGATATGTTGAGGGAATTGAAACAATCTTTGACAGCAGACTTTAAACAAGAACTAGAGAGAATCAAACAAGAAAATGAAGTGATGATACAAAAATTAAGGGAAGACATAGATTCAATACAAAAGGAAGCTATGTTTGCACAGTAAGGGGAAAACGAAACTGGTGGAGAGGAGAATGAAGAACCAACTGCCATTCAGGAACTGCAGCAGCAATTAATGAGCTTCATGGAAGAGCAGGATAGGAGGAATAGAGCATTTAATCTCAGATTGATTGGGCTACCAGAAGAAAATAATGAGAAAACAAAAAGCGTTGTGGAAATTTTTCTGGAAACAAGAATGCAGATTGCTTCTCCTGGGATAGTCTTTTCGACTAGGCAAAAAGGCAAATTGGAACTGCCACATAGTAATAAAGTTTCAAGAGAAGGAAGATAGACTGAATGTGCTAAGGAAAAGATCTGCTCCGAAAGGCCAGAATGTTTGGATTAACGAAGACTTAACAGAACAGTACCTGGCCAAGAAAGAAGAGCTGAAGAAGTTCAAGGAAGAAAAATTTTAGAGACGAGGACAAGCTGTTATAAATGAATAGGAGGAAGAGACCATCAGGATTGCTGTCTGGAACATCAATATGCTCATAGACACCAAGGTACGTAGTATGTCTGATGTTCTTTAGCAAATGGATTTGATTTGTTTTGTAAAAACAAGGATCAAGTAAACTTTCTAATGGCAAAGCAGTGGATGCAAATGATTTGGTGGCAGAAATGTTGAAATGGGCAGGGGATGGGTTTATAAAGCCTATCACACAGATGTTAATGCTGCAATAAGAGATGGTTTTTCAAAAACATGGCAAGTGAACCGGGTTGTTCTCGTACCCAAAGGAGGAGATAAAACATATATCAACAATTACAGAACGATCTTGGTTGGTAGTATTTTTTCTAAACTTTTTGCATCTATTTTAGAATTCAAGATAAATGATTGGACGGAGAAGAATAATTTGCGGGCCAACGGACAGGCTGGTTTCAGACCTAAGAGGTCTACAATAGATAATTTGGTGACACTCTGAGCCATTATGGATGCAGTCAAAGGTAAGAAAAAGCCCTTATATTTGATCTTTGTGGATTTTAGTAAAGCTTTCGACTTGGTGCTTAGAAAGCACTTGTGGGAAAGAATGAACCAGCTAAATATTCCAGTTGAATATCCTGATGCAACGAAGAGAATATATGAGAAGGTAAATTGTGCAGGGATGAGATTATTAACATATTCTAAAATACCCTTTTTTATGCAAATGAGATTGTTAAGATTCTGTTATCTTAAATGTTAATAACTAAACCTTAACAGCTTGTATGAATGCCTTTTCAAACATTATGTTAGGTTAAATGTTAACAGAATGGGAGGTATGCAATGTCCGTTATATCAGCATTAAGTTAATATATTTTTTGGAAGGTTTACTTTTAAATTTAACATAATACTAGTAAACGTGTGCCCGGCGTTGCCGCGCTAATGTTCTGTCATGTATTTTTACTTGGCCTTTAACCTCCATATATGCAACTTTCGGTAACAACACATGTCGATGTTGATACTGTCAAGACTGGACATTATTTGCTTTTGTAATTATTTTTCTTATTGAAATTGTGCAATGACAATTTCAATATTATACAAAATTTGGTTTATGCAAAAAATATGTCATGGTTTATTAGCGTAATTTAGTTCGTGATAGAACTCTAAATATGCATCTCCCAATGGCGCACATCACCAAGGGCCTAATGTTGTATTTTTTTGAATGCTCACATGATATCTTCACTTCTCCTAATATAACATCTTAGCCTAGGTAAAATTGAAATGCACATATGTTGCCGGCTTGATAGATTGTGTATCATTTTAGAGATATTACAATGTGAATCATAAGTAGATGATGACAATAATACTTCTTATTGTTCAATATTACTTGTGTACCCCCATAATAAACAAAGGGTTATATGGTATGGGTGCGGCAATAATGCTCTACCAAAATGTGGAGGATGATACTTTTGAAAAGTCACTCATAGAATCATTTAAAGTGGTTAACGCCCAATATTGGGTTGCCCGAAGGGCAAACCCTTAGGAGGTGGACTGGTAGAATCTTATGTTTTGTGCCGTTTGATGTACTATTTTGATGGTGTAGATGGGAAAACCCCCAGCCTTTTGTGACATCATTTGGTGGTTTGCTTTCCATTGATTGTCATGAGCCAGTACTGGGTTACTGTCGGACCACACAGACATGTTCTTGCTGCCCTCTCTCTAAAGGATCCTCATCGTCAAAATAAAGGGCAATACCGCCCGTTTCCATCACCATGGTGTAAGGCCCCTGTGAATTATTTGTAGAACTTGACCAGCTAGTCAGTTTCATTTTGTTTGTGAAGCCTTGATCAAAGTGTTGATGAGGGATATGTGGCTCTTCCAAATCACAGATGAAGAAGATGAAAGCAGCTGGATATTAATTTAAAAATCCATGGCAAGGATCAGGCAGAGTACCATCCTTAGCATATTGGTCTTCAGCCTTGACACCCTCATGGATAAGCAAGGTAGCATCACCACCATCATCAATAATCAAATCAGGGCCACCTCCTGGACTCCAATCAAGAGCACGCTCAGTGCACCACCAATATTCTTCCAGAGTTTCTCCCTTCCAGGCAAATATGGCAGCACTATCACGGGCAAAGCTGCAGCAGCATGATCTTGTATAGAGGATATGTTGCAAGAACACAAATGGGCTTCAACACCCAAATGAGTCAATGTCTCAATCAATACAGCAGTCTGAATGGTCATGTGCAGAGATCCTAAAATCTTAGCACCCTTGAAAGTTTGTGCTGCCCCAAATTCAGTTTTGCAAGCCATGAGCCCTAGCATTTCTACCTCTGCAAGCTCGATCTCCAAACAGCCGAAATCAGCCTGAGACATATCCTTCACCTTTTCACAACAAGCGACTGTCTTCTTGACTGAGAGAGCCATTATGATCTCGACTTGTTGAAAGCTGAAACAAACAAGATACACATTATCAAAACATGTAACCACCACCCTGCAGTTTTATGGTACACCCTGCAGTTTCTTCAAGTGCCGGTTCACCTTATTGATGTTGCGAGAAGGCCATCTAGAAATACCATGCTGCCGACAAATTCTTTTTAAAGTGATTGGACAGACTGCAATACCAGAAGCTAGAAACCTAGAAGCTTGATCCTACAGCATCAAACTTCATGCCGATTAGGCGGTTAGAACAGCCTCAACGGGCAACAAGGCTAACCGCCAGTTTACTGGCAACAGCCAATTTGGAGCAGTTTTTGGCATATTGGGCACATGCCAACATATCCTAGAATATGCCAAAAACCCATATAAGCAAGGGTTTGCCCCCCCTAGGGGCAACCCAAAAATTAAAAGAAGTGATTTTAAATGATTTCAGCTTTTATTAGTTAGTATTTGTTTGCCATGGCAAGTTGAGGCTATTAATTGATAGGAAGCCAATAAATATTGATGGTAGCATGCTTCCTTCTTCTTCTTCTGACAAACTATTTGCATGTCCTTATTTAAATACCCCTTTTATATCAACAAAGATCTTAGAAGCAAAAAAAAATTGTCAGGACCAAACAGAAAAAAGCCAAAACTTCAACAAAACAAATACAACACCACCACAGTTTTTCCACGCTCACACTATCTCCCCCCGATTGGGGTTATTTAAAAAAAAAAAAATGGAAACCCTTCCAAATTTCCCTAAAATCCGGAAGGGTTTCACAATAATATATTTTTTTTTGGGTTTTCAAGATAGCCATCGGTAATTAATGCTTCGAATTAATGTTTTACCGCTGTTATTGAAGAGCTTTTTTCTCAGAAAAGGATGGAAAACCCATTAATCACGAAAAATTCTGCCCCGATCATGCCCGCCAATTTGATCATGCCCGCTTTGTCTTGTTCTCACGCTGCGAAAATTCAGCTATGGCGGATTTGGTGCGGGATTTGGGCGTAAAAGGAAACGAAAATGATGGATTCTTGTCCAGAATCGGCGTTTCTTACGTATTTCAAAGCGGCCTCTGTTCTTCTGTTCTTCAAATCAAAACAAACCTCTCTTCTTCTCCTTCTTCCCAAAGAAAACCTTAGATTCTACTTTGCATCTCTTAAACATTCTTTCCGTGCAGATCTTTCTTCTTTATCAAGAAAAATGGCTTCCCCGGGAGGTTTTTCTCGTCCTTTGTTTCTGGTTTTCAGCAGAGCGGTTGCAGGTTGTGGATTTGGGGAACTCGCCATTTTGGAACAACGGTATGAATCATGCCATAGTTACATTTGGCGATATGTGGCATCAAAAAGAATCCACCTAAAGAATCCATCGGAAATGCTTCAATAGTGAGTTCGAATCGCATGAAATGATTTATGTGCCCGGATTTGACATAGCGACACACAATCTTCATGAGATCACCGTGTTTTGGGTTTCAATTGTTCAATCACGGTTCAATCTGCCGCCTAATTACGTACCGATGGGGATTTTCTTCTAATTCCAAACAGTTATGGGGCAAAATCTAATTCCTTCACCCCACAAGCTCGAAATTGCCTTCCTAATCTAGATGTGCAAAAAGCCCCATCCAACTGGCCAATTAGTGCTCCAATTAGATCAGTCCGATTTCGCCCAAAATAAGGAGCCCGATCTTCTTTCTTCCAAATCCATTCGATTTCAAATTCTAATTAACTTTCATCATTGGCTCAAGAGGCCCTTCCAACCTGGGATGCAAAAGCCCCATCCATTTGCTCATTTTGGTTTCCATTTTGCAAAAAAAAGTCCTGCCATAGTCAAGAACTCAGAATGAGACTTGTCCCTTCGATTTTTTTTTTTTTTTTTTGGGTAAGAGTGTGTTTTTGTTATTAATAAAAATAGTAAAAGATACAAAGATTCCCCAATGGGACAAATAGGAAGCATTAGGGCTTTTATATGGGTTCTCTATGCATCATGATGTGCATTACTAAAGGAAGTCCTATTCCACAACAACATAATGGTAGAGACCCCCTATCTGGGTCAGTTACTCGATTACTTTCCACTTTGAACTCAGATTGATCCACCATTAGACCTATCATGAAGTTCTAGGTCCTCAGAGCTCATCCAATGGCACTTGAAGTAGTTATAAAATCCTTCAATCTTACCAATTCTCGTCCAATCCCTTTATTATAGCTCATCCCCATCTTCCCCGTGGTGGGACAATGCCATTAAAGCAACTTCCTTATTAAAAAGACTTTTGAGTTTCTCAATAGAGATAGAGACACCCAAATGCTCTTTTTATTTTTCAATTAACTTTGCTAGAATGATCTTATGGCTGATCCCAACATTTTGATCCGTAGAAGCCCCATGGATTGCCCACGATTTCTCCCCCGTAATCATAGGCTTTCCATCTTCTTTTAAAAAAGCGCCGGGCACCAAACTAATGTACCCTCTAAAGGCCCAAGATTAGACATCAAAATCAGAATCATGGTGGGATCTATGCTCCCTCCCCATCTTTACTCCAAAGCCCCATAGATTAACAAAGAATATTGGGCTTATTTGGCAAGAAATCGGGCTGGGATTTGTTAAGGGGCAATTTTGTTAAAGGTTTACTTATTTTGTAACCTTAGAAAACAATTCAATGTACAATCCTAGCTTGATATGTGCACAATGAAATAACCCCCACCTTCACTCGATGGACGTGCACCTTAATGTTAGGTGTCCGTGTCGAAAAGTGTGAGCCATAAAGGCTCATGTGTGTGTTTTTAAAAAAAAAAAATTCCGTGGAAACCCTTCTTGTTTTCCACGGAAACCCTTCCGATTTTCAAATTGGAAACCCTTCCAATTTTCCATTAAACCCTTCCTGGTTTTAATAAAAGCCGGAAGGGTTTCCATAGAAAATAGGAAGGGTTTCCATGGGAGCCCAACCCAAATAGGGAGTACTTAGAACCATCGGTTTTTCCACCCTTTTAAATTCCCTGCTGAATGATAGTTAATTAAAAGGCCTATTTAAAGGTGAGGGAAACGTAGCAAAATTGATCACAGAAAAGCTCGCGTACCATGTGACCCAAAAGCTAAAACAACTGTGATGCATTTTTAAAAGCCTGTACCACTCGTGATTTATTCGTAAACGACATCTTACACCGCCTCACCTGCTTTATTCCAATCGGAGATCAAATTGCTTTATCAAATTGGAGCAAGCTTGCACATCTGATGCAAAGAAAAATTGGGTTCGAAGTATCTGCCACTCAAGATCTCTCTAGAAATTACTCTGTTTGCAGCTTCAGTGTAATGAATTCCATCCCAGTTTAAAAATATTGAGGGATTCCTGCATGCTGAGTACTTCATTGCAATGCCATTTAGAATCTTGCTCTCGCCACATTTCACAGCATTGTTGTAGTTAAATTTTCCTCCGCTTCCGCAGCATGCTCTTCTTCTGAATCTAAAACCTAAAACCGGATTGAAAATTTAGCCCTAGATCTGTTATTGAAGCCCTAATCCTTATTGGAAGCTTCATAATTCTTACCATTTCTTACAGCATTTGCTGTGAGGCTGTATTTGATGTCGTAGGTGTTCACATAGATTATTTGGGCTCCGCCAAGCTGAGATCGGAGCCTTGCAAGCTCTGTTTTTAGAAGATTGTTAAAAAATATGTTTGCCTCGTTTAATTCCGTGCCGCATCCAATCCGATCGCTGTGGATTTTGAGATGATCAAAACTCGTCAAATAATATGGCACACAGCCTTGAGGCCCCGCGCCGGAGACAAGGATTGTTCTTGCCCCATCTTCATATATACCCTGCAGGATCAAAAGGCAAGATTCTTGATAAATTTGTTCAAAAAGTTAAAATATTCTTGCATTTTGAGAAACAGAGCTTAGATCTTGTCACAGAATCATGTATTGTTGCTCTGTCAAATGTGCATAAAAGACGAAATAGCCAGTACTTACACGAATCAAGGCACTGATACCTTCTACCGCGCGATGAATGTTCCCTTTTACTTGCTCAAAGTCTAATCTTCTGGTATAGCCGTAATTAAAATCGTCACCTCCGATATCCACATAATACAAAGCCTTGCTGAATAAATCTTCCGAGGGAAGAGCACTGGAACTTCCTGAACCAAAATGCATAGCTTAATAACAAAATAAATGCGTGTTTTCCTCAGAATTACAAAAAATGAAGCATACTTTGAGACAGAACACGGCTCTTAAATTCTCGGAAATGATTGAGCTGCACGTTGAGAGAGAATGGAGTGATAAATACTAAAGGTTCGGCAGTGGCTCCTGCACTGGCAAAATTTGCACCATGGCTATAATTTGAACCTACAGACTGAAGAAAGGGGCTGGGAGATGGTAGTCCCAATGCTTCGCCTAAAAGACGAACAAAAAATTCTCAGAAAAGAAGGGGCAGATTAAATTTTGAGAGAAAACAAGAATGAGGATCATACACATAAAATCGATAAAAAAGATGAGAGGGACATACAAATAAAATCGATTCCAAGCCTTCCATCGCTGTGGCGGAGTGCTGGCTTTCCAGGAAAAGTGATGCCGTAAGGCGGAAACTCGGCCGGAGTGAGCGTGGGAATGCAGCGAATGCCTCCAATGTCGGAACTGGAGTCGCCGAAATTAAAGATTCCTGGAAAGCAGGGGGAGCTGCAAATCCACTACTCTGCCAAGCCAGAGCCGAAATTAAATATTCCTGGAAATGGGCTGCAAATCGCCAGCAGCGCAATGAAGGCGTCGGACGGCCATAGCTACGCTCCACTACTCTGATGAACAGAGCCCAGCCTTTGTATAACAAATCCTGCCACGTACCAATGCAAGGCTGATAACGGCTTTCCTTACCAACAAAATTAAATTCTGGAACCTTGTTTGCAAAATCAAGACGGCTCAAGATATATCTACCCTGGATTCGGGGATCCCGAGCTAGAGATCCCGCCCTCCGGAATCCCGAGGCGTTTTAAAATGCTCGTCGGGATCCGTTAGGGGACCCCCCTTTTTAAAATCTTGATCATGCAGCTGGCCGGTGATCCCCGTCCTCGGGATCAATCTCCCAGGGCAGAGATCCCCTCCTCCGATCACGTATCCCCCTCCCTCACGGGATCCACGTCGGTGGTCCTCTCTCCGACATGGTGATCCCTCACCTCAGGATCACATCCATGGTAGGGCCGTGATCCCATCCTCAGGATCACCCCCAAACGACCCCGTTATCGCCATACGACGGCTGACCGCCTGGAGTATGCCACGATGGCCGCCACGCCAGTAATGGGTGATCCCGCCCTCCCAGGGATCCTGGGTCGAGGGGCTGACACGCCGAGCGTGGCCACGCCTTCACCGGCTATGTTAGCGGCTGACGGTTATCACGCCCGATCCCCTCAGGGATCACGCTCGATGATCCCTCCTCCTCGAGATCACGAGGGCTCGGCCGATATCCTCTCCGATGAATGGCCGGTGGTGATGTCCAGAGCCTCCGGGATCGGCCAAGACATGACAAAAACACTCATGTGGTTGAGGATGGACCACGCCCACCGGGTGACGCAGGAAAAAGGGTTCGAGGGGAGAGGGTGTAATGCGTAGGGGGCTGCCGTGCCATTTCACAATCGAGCAACTCTATCTCCTTCCAGAATTTTCACATATCACTTATTATGGGTTTGATCACAAGAATATCCAAGGTTTGCCTTGCCATAGTAAGTCCATTGACCCTCGGCAAGAGATTAAGTTCAAGTTAGCACCACGGATCTCACAAGAATTGAAGGATTGGGTCCGAAAAAGCTTTAGGCAATGGCACACTCCACGTAGTGTCATGAACATGCATGAAGAGAGATGGAGATTGAAGCGTGATGTGCATGGAACTGAAAGCATGTGTAGGGATGATGTGCTCAAAAAAAATTCGGGGCGTATACAATGTTGAGAAGGGAGTTGTTAAGTAACACATGGGAAGCCGCATGATGATCTTCCAACTAGCATCTATACGTGGGTTCAACAACACCAAGATTCTGGTGTTCATGTATGAGCAAGGGGACTTGTTTCAGTTAGGAGTTATGACTCCAATCCAAAGGGAATCCATGTTGAGACTTGGTAAGAATGGAGCCATTTGCATGGACTCTACCTTCAAAACAAATGACAAGAAGTATGATTTTTTTCTTGAACCTTCATTTTGTACATTGATTTATTGGGTATGTATGTTTGTGCAGGTTCTATCTTTTCACACTCATCGCCTTTGATGAGTATTCCAATGGCTGCCATTGGCTTATGTTCTAACCAATTCTCAAGAGAGTGGAGCTATAACAAAGTGGATGCAAGCACTAAAGGAATCCTTATGCCAAGATGATCCCAATGGCAACCTTCTTGCATCATTACGGATGATGCCCATCTTTGAGATAAAGGTCAGAAGAAATGTAAGTTGTTGAAACTTAATCCTTGGTTGTGATTCCATATGTACTAACCTTGGTTATTTCTCAGAGGTTTTCCCTAATGTACCCGTGCAAATATGCATTTGGCACGTGAGGAGGGCATGGATTAAATGGTTGTGTAAGAATGTGAAGAACAAGGTGGATCAAACGAAGTTGTTCAAGGAGCTTGGTTACATTATGCACAGGACGAGAAGGCCCTCTTGGAGACAATGAGTATGGGGAAGAGTACAGGAAGGCTGTGGAGGAAAGAGGCCACCAGGAAATTGGAAGAGTTAGTGAGGAAGTATCCTCAATACCCTAAGCTGGCAGCCTACATGAGTAAGGAGTGGACTAAAAACATTTGTCAATGGGTGTTGGCTACAAGGATGTACCCTCACTCTAACCAAGAGACAAATGCTGCCATAGAGGCATGGCATTGTGCCTTGAAGAGGCGCTGGGCATTTCTAAACGCACGCCGAGGGAAGGAGGATTGATTGGCTGCTCTACATCCTAACCAATAACGTGGAGACACACATGACATACATCAGGTATAGTTCCTACACATCTAATCCTTCTCTCTAGCCTTTGTGTTTATATGATTCCTAACACATCCCAGGAGGAGATAATAGAGTGCGCCATACGAGGTGCAAGGAAGATTGCTGATGAACAAGTCACATTCACCAACTTCGAGGAAGGTGAGGCAGAAGTGCAAAGCTTAACGTACTCTAGGGCTAGGTCCTTACTTTGTGAACAGGGCACACAAGAATTGGGCATCTTTGTGATCGCCCTTGGGGAGCCAAGGGCAACTTGTGTAAACACCGGGTTAAGGTTATGCAATTCTTTGGGCAACTCTGAGAGATATCTTTTACATGTGCTTGGGTCCCAATATGGGACAATTGCTGGGGGCATGGACCAGTTGAGGCCATGTGAGGAGATAGTTCCTGGGGAGGGAAACCCATGTGAAGATGTGGCCGACATTGTATGCTTGGGAGAGGAGTCTCTCTCCCAAATGGAGAGAAGGTTTAACTTGGATAAGACTCGTGCATCCTTACAGAAGTAATTGCTGGAGTGGTGTCAAGGGCTGAAAAAAGATCCTAGCATGCTTGTTGCCACTGATTCTCTTATGAGACAACTTCGACACTAGGCTAGAGAGAATGAATGATGTTGGGGGCATCAACATGATAGCCATAACAACTCTCCCCACCTTGGCAATTGAAGAGAAGTGTGGAAATAGTTTGGCCAAAGCTCAAGCCTTTGATAGAGCTTGGGAACAGGGAAGGACAAGGAAATCAAGAAGAGCTGGGAAGCAAGTTGAGATGGAGGGGTTAAGTCATTTATGAGTTTACTTTCAATTGTTCTCACTACATACGATAACTTAGGGGCAAACTAACTCATTTAAGAAATCAAACCATTGAGGTTAAATTGGGATATTTAAGAACCGGACGTGTGATCCCGGAGGTGGGGATCACACGGCATCTACAGAAGAATATGCCTTAATATCGAAAATAGTAACCATACCATTGAAATTAAATAATGCCAGGTAGGGGACGTGTGATCCCGGAGGAGGGGATCCCCATTAATTATGTTGTGATCCCGGAGGAGGGCATCATCCCAATCTACAACGAATATGCCTTAATATCGAAAATAGTAACCATACCATTGAAATTAAATAATGCTTTTTTCGCGGACGTGTGATCCCGGAGGAGGGGATCCCCATTAATTATGTTGTGATCCCGGAGGAGGGGATCATCCCAAGATCTACAAATCGAATATTCCTTAATATCGAAAATAATATCCATACCATTGAAATTAAATAATGCTTTTTCGCGGGCGTGTGATCCGGAGGAGGGATCCACGCCCCATAAGTTGTGATCCCTGAGGAGGGATCCCCAATAATTATATTGTGATCCCGGAGGGGGATCACAAATATATTATCGAGGACATTGACACATTGACCAATATTTCACATTGACCAATATTTCACAGAATTGTCTCATATTCCACATTGACCAATATTTCACAGATAGTTCATTTCTTATATTCATATGTGCATACAGTTTACTCAAATTACATTCAATATACAGATTAGATCCATTGTTATTTTCAGGGGCCATTTAACAGCAGACGGGTAACTGGACGAGAGAACTGATCCGGGCCTTCGGGCAAATAGAAAGTGGATTTCCCTTGGGCTAGACAAATCCCAATTTCTGCAAAACTCAATGAAACACCTGCTTGGGTATTGTCTATCTCTTCCTTCTGGAACCAATCCCGGGTAATGACAACCTGAAAAAGAACAATTCTTAGCAATGACAATCTGAAAAGTGACAATCTGAAAAGTCATTCAGAATTGTGATTTACCTGATCTTTGGTGCTGCAAACATCTCGAATAAATCTATTCACATAATTTATGACATATACACCACAATCTTGGCTGTTATGTTGCTGGGGAGCATCCATCAGTATGCAAGGAGCATTGTGAAATGCTGATTCCTCGTGCTTCCACCTCTTGAATAGGTCACTCAAGAACCTGGAAATGTAATCCGAGTTCAATCCCTAAAATAAGAACCTAATTACCTATGCTGAAACCATAAATATGTGTACACCTGAAATAACTCACAAAGTTATGAAGCCTCGAACATCTGCATGCAGGGGATCATAAGAATCAAAGTGCAAAATGCACGGGCAGGGCTTGTTCAGCTTCTGGCATGCCAATTGATCAACAACTAATATAAACAGGCTCCAATGGCCACTGCGGTTCGATAAAACTAATCACTTGACAATTAAAAATGAAGGGGATCTTTTAACTTCACAAGCAGATGTTACCTTGCATTAACAGGAATGTAGTAGTACTGAACATGCTGAATTCTCCATTGAGCAGCTTTGCCAAACGGTGATGGCGGGATCAACTTTGCAAATTGGTCATATGCCCCCGCCTAAACACCTGCCTTTGCTTCCACTTAGAAATAATCCAATGCAAAGGGGGTGAACCATTACATGGTGACATCTCTTCCGAATAGGAATCGAATGGATAAGTACCACGAGGAGAGGATGTGCAAATTAAAACAAATTCCAATTGTTTGAGCAACAGAAGTGAACTGTAGTAGCAAAATTACACTCACAAGAAAGAAGCTCCAATGCGTCGGCATCCACCTCGCATGCCAAATCTCCTTTAGAGGCCACTTGGAATTGTTTGGAATTTTTGGGCCTCTCCTCCGGTGATGAAGAACTCCACTCTGGGATTGCGATTCATTTGCTGCCCACCTTAAGAAGCCCAGGACTCTCCCACAACAATTGGATATGTCAATGTGAAATTAAAGGTCCATCTCTCCATTCTGAGACCTCTGGTAGGACGAACAACAAGCAATCTTTTCTTCCCTCACACCGCCCCGCGAGTCCCAGCCTTGGATGGTTTCTTGGGTACTAAGGCATTGTATATAATTTTAACAGAGTACCACTCCTTCATATTCAGATGCCATGAGCTAGGATTACTGCTAAATTCACCATAATTTCCTATTTTGCTCATAACTGCCATGTATATTTCTTTATCCAGATCTGATCCCTTTGTTCTACCTGCAACTTCCTCCCATGTCATCCATCTTCCTTGGACCCTTAAGTCTTCAAACTTCCTAAGTCCACTTTTGTGCCATTGCATGTATTTCTGGGGGTGTTTTAAGGCTAGGCAACCTACATTGGCTGGTGCAAAGTCTGGGTGCCAAAAGAAGTTGACTTCTTTACTTGTATCATCAATGTTTGGAGGTCTATAGCATAGGGCAGCATTATTCCAAGCTTCCAGCATTCTTCTAAGAATATTTGATGTACCTGGGCAAGGGGAGAGTTGGAAGAAAGCTGAATCTGGCAGTTGATGCTCCAGTGTGGGGCTACCTACAGGGCAGGGCTCCAGATTAGAGGGGTTCCTCCCCAGAATTTCCGGTTGAAGTTGTTAAAATCCGGTTTCTTTAATAGATGCCGGAAAATTTCCGGTCAAAATTTAGTAAAATCCTTGTTAAATCCGGCAAATTAGAGGATATTTTCTGAAAAATCCGGTAAGTACCAACAAAGCACGGCATTTTGCCGGTTTAACCAAAATCTAATCTAGAGGCCTGCTACAGGGAAAGATTCCTGTACCCAATACCTCACTAGCTGCAGAGCAGGAGATGGCCTGATATCATATATTGCCTTCCAAATCATTTTGGCTGCTAGGGCCTGAGCTTGAATAAACATGTCTTTACACCCTAATCCTCCATCCTTCTTAGATTTGATTAAATCTGACCATGCAACTTTATGAGATCCCTGCCAGATGAACTTTCTTATTGCTGCTTCCATTTTATTGTAGGAATTCTTATCTCCCACAATTGCTGATGAGAAGTACACATGTGTGCTGCTTATAACAGCATTTGCAATTTCTACCCTACCTGCCATAGACAAAGAGGAGGAGTACATAGACAGCTTCTTCTTGATTCTTGTGACAATAGGTTCCCATAATCCCTGCAAGGAACAGTCTATAGCTAAAGGGATACCCAGGATACTTGTGGCTGACTTACAGTTTAAAACCTTGATCCCTTGTAACATTGTGTCTTGGGAATCATAAATGATAGCACTCTTGTGCTTATTAAGCACACTGCAAAGATCTCAAAATTGTCCATTGTCAGCAAGAAATTCTCCAGGCTTTTATCTTCCCTATCCAAGAAGACAAAAGTGTCATCTGCATACTGCATCATTGTAAAGAATCCTTTGTTTTCTGGAAGTTCAAGACTTTTGATCTTCCCCTCCCTTTGCATTTGCATGGCCTTCCTGGTAACCATTTCTGCAACAATAAGGAACAAATATGGTGCCAGAGGACAGCCCTGTCTAACTCCTCTTTGGCACTTAAATAATTTGGAAGGAGTGCCATTAATAATTAAAGCTGAAGCTGAATTGACATTAAAGCTCTATACCTTTTTATAAACACCAGTTGGGAGTCCAATGTATGTCATAGCTTTCTCCAGGAATTGCCAACTGATAGTATCATATGCTCGCTTAAAATCAAGCTTGAGAAGCATACAATTCTGCCCTGACCTCTTGTTCCAATGTAAACCTTCAGCAGCACCAATGTAATTTTCCAGTATGTTCCTTTGGGGTAGGAATGCTGATTGGCAAGGGTTGATGGTCGAGTTTAGAAAAATTTTCAGTCTGTTGGCCAAAATCTTGGCCAGCACCGGAGATTGGTCTCCAATCCCCTATTCCTTTTGGGCTATCCACCTTTGGTATGAGAGTAATGTGTCCAGCATTAATTGCTGGGTTAATGCTGGTAGATTTCCAAGCACCTTGAAAGAAGATGATCAGATCATCCTTCATTATTTCCCAGAATTCAACATAGAATTCTGGCTGAAATCCATCCGGCCCGGGACTTTTTCCAGCAACTACCCTTTTGCATCCGTGTGACGACCATCTTTTATACTAGTTATGGTGCCCAGCATTGCTGGGTATAAATTGAAAACCTGTAAATGATGAACCAAACACTGTAGAACATCACACATGAACATATATGTTGTTTATTTATTGATGAGTGTTGTTTGAGCATTCTTGTCCAAGGAAGTGGAGGTATGTGATGTAGGCAATATGCCAATGACACATTGCGCATTTTAAACATATGTGTGGATAGCTTGTATACATTCTTCTCCAATTCTTGTAATTCATATAGGTAATATATCAAAGACACATTTACTGTTAAGTGGCGATATACATTAAGCTTTAAACGGAATGAAAGATGTGTATCTTAGAAATAAAAGCAATCTCTTAAACAAAAGAAATAGTTAAACATTTTAGAATCTTAAGCATATTGGTGTCCTCAATGTTTTTGCTATGTTGCTGCTTGTTGCCAAGGTTGAACATGGAAGCTAAAGTTGTTAAAAGATTCATGCCAATAATAAAAGGAAGCATTTTATTTGCTATGCCCTCTCTCTTTGAATCCAATCCTTCTTGATGCTTTTTGAATTTCTTCCCACTATCTGTCCTGCTACAGATCAAAAGCTTATATTAAATCGAACTCCAAAAATGCTATAGAAGTAAAGAAAATGCTCACTTTGCCTTGGATTAACAATGATGGAATGCTTGACTCTGGATTGAGGAAGGGTTTCAATTCTGCTTTCATCATTTTTTTTTTTGTAGGTTGTATAAGTATGGAGGGTTGTGGCAGCTTTGTTTCTCTACTGCCATTGCTTTCATTGACTGTAAAAAACCTTAACCACTTGTTCCGACATTCAATGTTGCACAAACATTCAAATTATTTTGGCTGATAGAGAAATTGTCTTTCCAAAACTTGCACCAATAAACATCAAAAACAAATAACCAAATTGCCACAATGTCATATCTACCAAATCGATAACGAATATATAATGGTAAGAATAGCTTCAGTCAACCTTGCATGAGATCTTCCTAGAGGTAGAACTGGTGAGTTTGTCCGACTGTACCTTAAAGCAAGCCTACCATTTTCTTGCTATTAGCCACCCCCTCTCCCGCCTTCCTCTTTCAATAAAAAAGAAACATAGACTGTGATGCATCCATATGCAAAGCTTTCTTGCTTTTCAGAAACTAACAACTCTGTAAGAATCAGCATAACTGTAGAAGGGCACTCACAAATCCATAATGCAGTTCTAAAGACCGACACCATCTTGCCTCTACCATCTTGCCTCTCTGACTCTAAGAGCTTGCTAGATTTGAATGAGATCCATCAATAGCCTGATGTCCAAACTTATCACTGCTTCACATTGAAATCCGTTGGATACTTTCTTGCCTTTTTTGAACCAAGAATCAGATCCATTGACTGACCTTTACATAGGACACCAAATGCACTGCTAGCACTTTCTCTGATGGCTTTAGGAGTGGTTTGTTTAATGGATCAGAGTGTAAACAACTCTTTTTTTCCACAAAAAAAAAAAGGAAAAAAAAAAAGATAAGAAATTATCTCAGTTTTCGCCACTGAATTCCCTCATGAAAACAATCTCAAGGACTTATAGCATACAGGGAAGGTCTGGCTATGGCTGCTTCTTTAGCAATGTTAATTGAGCCTGCATTCTGAGCATGACAAATGCATTTTGAGTATAGCAATGCAGGCTTAATGAGCTTGATCTCAATTTTCATCTCTTCCATGACATATACAATTGCCTCTATGGGGCAGCTATGGAAAAGGTCTGTTGCATTTCTAGATGTGCAAAGAATACTTTCGTTTAACGACCATGTCTCTAGTTCCATTATGAATCTTGCTTTTACTTGCAAATCCAAGGCCCGTATGGCAGCAAAGGATTTCTTCTGCCCTTTGGACACGTTCAAATCTAGAAAGGATGAACTTGACAGTCCAAACATGCCTTTCTTACCCTCTCCATTGTATTATCTGGAATTAAGCCTCCACATAGAGATCCATATCCCAGAAGCTTAATATTTCTCTTCTTCTAGTAATGTACCATGTATCCAAGGGGCCTCCTGTCCAACAATGAGAATTGAACCTGGTTGCATACAGTAAACATCTCTGCATCTACTATCTTGTCTAATGCTTCTGTGTTCATATTTACCAATGCTAGAAATCATTTCTTTTTCCCGTAAATCAGTGAGAATTTTGGCAGTGTCCACCATGCCAGGAATGTTATAATCCCACCAATGTAACTGCTCAAGGCATAATTTGGCCGCTTTCAATGCATCCATTAAACAGGGGATACCCTCCTAGTGGCCAGAGTCAATTTCAACTCGGAAACAAATGTATTTCTTTATTAAACAACATATTCAATGGTTCTACAAATTGCAAGTATTTTATGAGGCATAATGCTATAATGTTTTTTAAATTACAGTGATAATATATAAGAATCCAGTCAAGCAAAATGTTGTGTGTTTACCACACAAAAGTTTGATGTTCCCATCTATCTGTCCAATGCAGATGATATTATATTCAATAATAGGTGCATATCAAATTGTTCTATTGACGGGTGATATTTTATCAATCAACCCAGCCAAAAATACACTTCTCTAGTGAAATGTAGCATTCTTGTGATACACGCACATGCAGTCGTTTCCTCAAATGAAACAACAAAGTAAATTACTCTGGTGATAAATTAAAGAGAAGATACCTGAAAATATTTGACAGAAACTTGGTAATTCTTATGAATATCTGGAAGGTTGTCGTTCATTTTTTGAGCTTTCCAGCATTGCCTGAAGGAACGAAGGATAGGTTCGGCTAGCTCCAAAGTGAAAAGCCTGCAAACATAGAGCTTCGTTATGATGAGATGAAGAGCTCTTCAAGAAGAACTTCGATAAGCCCATGTGGGCAACAGAAGTCTGGCCTGATGCATCGGCTCTAATAGCCGGATTTGGGTTGCGCCATGCATTAGCCATTACTCTGCCTTAGTCTTTGCCCTTTGCCTTCCCAGTCGATGGCCCCTTGTGATCTACCAGCTGATGTTTCGATGGCGGAACAGCTAGCAACAGTTACCTCCAACTTCGCTTCCGCCATAGCCACATCCAAGCCATAAGCAACAGTTGATCCACCTCCACAGAGTCCACGGCTAGAGTAGGAATCAAAACCGGCGGCCCATGCTGCTCTTGCAGAAGAAACCTAACAAAAGAAATCTAAAGCAAGTTAAAACGTAACATCTAAACTGTCCAATTTCATTGAACGATCTCAGCCGTCCGATTTAGGGCATGGTCCATTACTTGCACTAAAACATTATAATATAAGATATACGAATATAATGTTTGTATGATACGAATATCCATACAGTCGTCACACCATCCCCCTCTTACGACGGCGACGAGTCCTCGGAGCTAGGGCCGAAGTACTTAAACTTGGCTTATCAGGGTAACATCGGTGAAATTCTGCTATTTTATCAGGAGCATTAGTCATATTCTGTAATGCTCCTTACAAAATATACGGCACCCAGTCGTACACTCCGTAGGAAATCCCCCATCCGGTCCTTCGACCGCACGGGCCCTCCGTCTATCCCGCACTCTAGGGTCTCCTTAGTGTGGGAAGGGGACACGAAGGTGTTGCGCGCCCTTCCCCTATGGGCTCCTATAACTACGAAAGCATAAAAAACGTCAGAACTAGCAGTAATGATACATCAAACTACCACGAAGGGTAGGTCATCCATACATCCATAGATACAAGGAAGATAAACATATGCCATAAAACATGAGAGCTCCTACCCAAGGCCCCGACTCGTGGGGAGGTAGGCTGACAGCTAGGCCGCAAGATAGAGCAGACCGAGTCATAACAATGGACGGGCTGGCTCGAGACAATGGCTAGGGTTGACCACTCCATCCGTCCCTCCTGTGCATACTTTGCAGATGGGCTAAATCGGGCTCTGGTACGACTCTAGCCTTCCGGATACACAATCTCATGGTATCACCCATCGAGACTGCTCCGGGTTGCATCTCCCCGGTCCGTCGAGGCAGGAAAGGTTCCATCTCCCCTTCCCCGGGTCTAGAGGTTCCAAGGGCGGCTAGAGAATCGTGGCGACACACAATTCTTCCCCGACTTAACCCCCCAAAATAAGAGCCAGGCCGTCACCTGTAGCTCTTGATAGGCATGGCGACACCATTGCCCCAGGAGGTGTCGGACCCATGCCCGGCCCACTTGAACACGACCGGCCATAAGCCTAGCCCGCTATGGGGTCCCCAGTAGCCGCGCTTAGCAGGGACCCTCCCTCCGTCTTGCCTCTGGCCCCGTTATGTAGTGCTGAGTCATATCATAGCCCCCGTAGCCCGGTGGGTTCCTATGCACATGCCGCATAATAATAGGAACTAAAGGGTCTAAACTAGGAGCATTACTAAGTAATGGCTACTAGGTCTCTATCCCCCTTCCCAATACAAGAGGAGCAAACATGATCAACCAATATCACATATCCACATAACATGATCATAATGAGAAGAACATCTAAACCTAATCATATACATCTAACTTACAGTTAGGGTTCATTGATTGGGGTTCATGATCTATATTGAGGTGTCTAGGAAGACTCTACTAGAGATAAGAAATGCTAACTCATCTGGAATCCTAACTTCTAGATGATCTACAAAGAACTCCAATTCAAATACCTGCTCTTGAGGAACTCCCTCCTACTCCCTGCGTCTCCATGGTCTTCGAGGTGGTCGAAGTAGCTTTCACTCTTGTTGACGCGCACACGCTCTGGGGGCTGCTGTGCTAGGCTATGCTACAGCAGATGATTCTCAATACGGAGTTTCGAGCGTGAAAAGGGTTCCCAAACTTTTGGAGCCAGAGGCCAGTGTTAGGGTTTGGCGATTTATAGGCTAGGGTTGATGTCACATGCCATGTGAGACTCCAATAGGGTCTCATGTGGCGGGTGCCCAATAGGTTAAGGACATGTGGAAAATGGTCCTAACCTAAGGTTGGCTAAGTTGTATGAATAACTTAGTCATGCACACTAGGCCACTAATCCATGGTATACAAGGCTATGGAGATAGACTTGTATAGTGACGGACCTGAAAATATACGCATTTATGGCATATATTTCTCTGGAATGTCACATTCTCCCCCCCCCTTAGGATAATGTTGTCCTCAACATTACGCTAAGGTGACGAACCTACACTAACCCTGTAAAACAATCATGAACATACAACTTTTGACTTTAATAAAATGATCAACTTCCTATTAAGCAATTAATAAGTATCATAGGCTATATTTGTACCTATACAAAATTATATAGCATTCACAAGGTTACTCATTATAGTAATTGAAAACATTACCATAATAGTTATTAGGGTTCATAATTTAAGTCTAAATTATGACTCCCATCTTCACATAATGCGCTCCCTCGTCTATGCTCCCCTTTCACTGGCCTGCACAAGTAGCATTATGTTAGTTTAAACCATCATCCAATTAAATTGGGATTATGTCAACTCCAAAATCATGCCAACCTGCTATTGTCTTCTAGGGGGTTTTTGTTTTTTTTTTATCTTTTTTTTTTGGACTTCAAAAATAACATAAGGTTGCGATTCACGTGTGACGTTTCATATGCGAATTGAAATATGCAAAAATGAAGAGCAAGTTGCTAACATAGATGAGACCAAAATTGCTTGCTCGATAGATGATAATATTAGGTTTGATAATAATGCATTGCATTATTTTGCGAGGCAATTTCGGACTCGAAAATTATCGATACATGGCACAAATATCATACAAAAATATCATATATTCCAATAAAACATTAAGGGATCAATCCATGTTTTTCAATGTATTTTAACAAGGTGTGGTTCCATGTCACCGTTTCTATCCAGCCTGGGTATGAATCTAACACCCACCGCCATCCCATAGCCAAATTGTGCATAATAGACACAAATTTCACCAGAAAATCATCCGTCATAAAAGTTTTTGGATCGAAGATGGTGGATTCAGGCCTGCGCTTTGATTGTAGAAGCATTTGAGAGCATCATCATCCACTATGATTATATCATCCTTATTCTCGATACCAAGTTCGCCATCATGTTACTCAAGTGTTTGATGAAGATAGGCTTGCCTGTTGGATCCTTGGGATTAGTGAACTTCACACATTTGTTTTGATCCATTTTCCCGGTGCCTCCAAAGTATCCTTGATGTTCCTTAGTTCCATGGATGACCAAATACCAACTCAAATAACCCGAATAATGCCTCATCTAGCATCTCCTTCAAGCGCGCTTGCGGATAGATCCACTTGGTGTTTGATTCTACCGGTGTCTCATGGGGGGATCTCTAGCCACTTTATTTTTCTGAAAAAAGTCTTGCAAAGGACTCTGTTAGGTCTAACACCACAACCTTCTTAGAAACGCAATGGAAGCTGAAACATCAAGCATGTATCCGGTCGGAAGATGCTATAACACAAACAATACAAAGCGCCAAGCGTGATTTGAAATAGTCATAACCAAATCAAGGCCGGGCGTGATTTAGTTTGACAACTAAAAATAATCAAAGCACGCTCATGCGGATTTAATTCAAAGGTAATATAAATTAAATCACGCGTGGGCGATTTCTGGGCAAGGCCATACCTATCATCTTCGGGCCACCGGCCGTCTGGCCATTCTCCCCTTTTCACAATTTTAATCTTCGGCTTTCTTCTTGACTATTAGAATTGTTATTTTCTATTAGTTCCACAAGGCCCTTCATTAACCCGCCATTATTTACTATTGATTTGGCAAACCTCGTGAATCACTAGAGCCGCCTCTTTGGTTGCCTTCGCGGTTTCCCATCAATTATTTCATTGTTAACCCGTGTGAATCTACTCTATTGTTGCTTGCATCACCCGCAATGTGGGCAAGGATATTCCCTAAGTTGCCCAAAGACAAGCATTTTTGAGCAGCCAGCTTTAGTGCCTATTTGTTCATTATTGCTTTCCTTATCGTGTGATTACTAGTTCCCTCACGGAAGCAACGCCCACTTTCGAATTGGACAAGTCTACGAGACTTTTGATTGCTGATGATTTCAAGGGTTGCCATAAGGGCCTTTAGGAGATTTGGCAAGCACATGCATGAGGAATAGTTCAAGAAAGTCTTTGGCCTCGCTCATCACTCACAAAGCGGTGACATCTTCTTGCACCCATAAGAGCCTCTCGGGCAATATAACCTCAACATGAAGCTCAAGCAGGTTGTATCAATTGGAGCAAATGCCTCGGCGAGGTAAGCAGCCATAGGCGGGGAAATCCATTTTTATTTAGGGCCCTTCTCCTTAGTTTGTAGCTCGTGACTTGATTTCCCCACTTAGGAGAGGGTCCGATCCTCATCCTCTTCCTCATCACTCATCCTCGTGATCGACCGATCCCTGATCCGTATGAAAGAATATAGTTCTTAAGTCCGGATCATCTAGAAGAAAACATTCCCATGCACCTTTTATTGTCACCCTTGGCCTTAGCAATATCATATTCCTCGCCCGACGGTATGGATATCATAATAAAGATCACATGTGCCATCTTCCGATACTCGCTCATGCTCATTATCCTTAACATCATATATTAAGGCATCCCTCCCCTAATAACTTTGAGGCACCCGGATCATGAGCGGCGGATAGTGCATGCAATGTGACTCACCTCAAGGACAAACGATGACAATAGTGAAGGACCTCTCGGTTGTCAATCCTATACAAATTTGGTAAAGAAGTCGCTATAGTCCTTCCAGTTCATGCCCATATCTCCTCTCCCACCCCTCGGGCCCAACGCAAAGAGTGATATATTTTTAAGGCCAGTTGATTCGGCAAGAGACTTTTGTACCCAATGGAGATGAATATTGGATGTTGTCTTCTTCTCCAAAGAATCTTCTTCACAAGCGCCACTTTTCTTCTCAACTCGCCAAGCACCTTAGGGGTAGAGTCTCCTTATGTTTTGTATTTTTAGCCTTCCAATTCTTTTTTTAGGAAGTCCTTTGACCAAAATACAAAAACTTTTTTGATGTCATCATTACGACCTTGTATTTGTCCAGCAATCCAATTTCGTGATAATGCCACATCCCCCCGATAGCCTTTGTAACTTCTCCCTACTGGTGACTTCATTGTAACGCACATCCTTCACATGGGCAAAAAAGACTCAACGAAGGACATCCTATCCTTAGTGAAAGCACTCTTCTTGTATAAGACTTCCTTCTTTAAGCACCGGGTCTAAAACCCAAATGGTCTCAAAGGCCGCCTAGCCCCTAGGTCCTTCTCATCTCGGTCACATTCAAGTCAAAAAATGTTTACATCAACAGGAGGCACCCTACCCATAGTATCCGGCAGCTTCCCTTGTGCATAAGCGCCCCGAATTCATTCCACTTGAGCCATACCGCGCCTCCTTACAAAACACAATCTTATACGAAGTCTGTTGGTCCCGACCTACTAGATGAGCTTTCGTAAGGATCTCGCAATGTCATCACCACCTTTTTCTTTGATTTTCTTGCAGTCTTCTTCTTCTCCTCAGATAATTGTGCGGTGATGAGTCCGCTCCAGCCTTGAATGCCTCGGGACTTTGACCCGCCTCTGTCGGTGGGCAATGGGCAGCCATATTCCACCCATCGCTGACGGGCGTGGCGCCAGCTTGTTCCACGATGGACTGCAATAGTACGTACATTGAATCAAGATCATAGAATAGAAAACGGGCGCCGATTTGAATAGAAAAAGATCAACCTCAAAGCACGCCGGGCGGAAATGAATTAAATACCAATGCAATTCACGCCAAAGTAAGCTCGAATCGGTTGAATTCATGCCAGCGCGGATTTCAAATGAATTGAAATCCCGCCAGCGTAAGCCGATCAAATCAATTCACGCCAAAGCGTGTTTTAACAATTCACCTGGCCCCGAATTGGTTTGATTTGAAAGCACGCCTCGAGTGATTTGGTTTCATTATAGTGAAATCACCGGCGGAATTGGTTACATTTGAATGAACGCCCGGCGTGAATAATGAAAGTGCTAACATCCTAATACGCTTAGTTACCTTTTTGTATAGAAATGTCTTCCCCATTTCATTCAAAGTTGCACTAATCTCACCCAAATCTGCAGGTGAAGTATTGGCATCCAAGATCTGACACCTCCTATACGCATAGTGATTGTAGAACGCGCTTTTGGCCTGCTTGTTCTGGCCGCTCGATGAGGGCCTTCAGGTCTCAACACGCTGCCCGCCGATGACTAATTTAATTTAATGTTATCCTTTAACATTACGCCCTCAAGTTCGCCCACTCGGCCGGCTTGTTCGAGATCATATCCCAAGGTAACACATCCGGGCATAGGCATTTGACCTCGATTACTAATCATGCTCAACAATCTCCATGGCATGTGCTTTGGATCATATCTTCGCTAACATAAATGGAGCTTGGTGAACGGATGAGGGACTTCACATGGATCGCAAAAGTTTCCTTAAGACCCAATGGATAATGGTTAGAGTATTTATTCAAATTTTGTTCATGGCCTCTAGTCTGCGCCATCCGCCCCCATTCATTCTCAAAAACAAGCCTCCATGCCTTCGGACAACCGCAGTTGAACATCCTCCCTAGATCTAGGACCCTCCTAGAAGCTTTCAAGTCAGCTAATTCCTAGCTTGTCGCACATAGTGACTTACATCGGCTTTTGGTTTTAGTGAACATGCCTCTACGCATAGTCAGAACCCTTGGCATATAGATATTGGCATAATCGCTACATTGGTTGGCCAACCATATTTAAAACATGTCTCACCGCTCACATCTATCTTCATGAACGATCCTTGTATGCGAGCTCTACAAAGGAGTTAGTCCGAGCAGATCTTTCTTTTGCTTATGTGTAATCTCCAAGAGCAATTTGCGTTGGTGTCGCCCTCTTCCTCACATGAGATTAGGATCCCTTTGTTTGGCCATCTTGTTCGCTTCCTTTTTCCTCGAGAAGAGAGTTAAGTCGAAGCTTGCCATTTGTCTTGGCAAGGTCAACGCATTCACTCGGCACCCTCGCCCATTTCCTCTTCAGGCAGGCGGGGTCAATGGTTTCTATAAGAATCGGGCCCTTCATCATCTAAGGTGAGATCATATGGTACACTGCATCCGGGTCGTCCCGCCCTTTGCTTTCTTGGCAGGATTAGAACCCGAATTATTAGGGGTTTTCTTCCTCTTGGGCACTGCAAAAGAAGATGAGCACTTTTTAGAGTACTTTTGAGAACAAGAGATCACGCTTGGCGTGCATTTAAACCTAAATTAGTACAAATCACGCTTGGCGTGTTGGTAGCTCCTATTATTGACCATGCTATGCGTGAATTTGAAACTAAATTAGTTTGCATCCACATTTTAAGCTACATACCCTTTATGAATCCATATTTCACACTATTTAACCTCATTGAACATTGCTATCTCCAACTGTCTAACACTGCTACATTCTATAAAACAGAGGAAAATTATGTTCTACAAAACGGACAATCAGAGCATTAACTGATGGTAATACTTAAAATTCATGCAAAGCACAATAACTTAAACTCATGCAAAGTATATTAACTAAAGGCAAGGAAATATCTCAAATTCATGCAAGCATAATACTCTCCACACAGTGTGTATTCTGTGGCAAATTAAATACCTTGAATAGGGTTCTGTGTATTCTGTGTATTCTGATCAACGTCCTCTGAAACTTGAGAAGAGCCGGGTTTAGAGATTCCTCTTCCACCGCTTCCTCTGCCCCGTCCGCCTCGACCTCGATTCGCTTTAGAAGACATCTCCGGAGTCGCCTAGTAACAGAGTCGGAAGGTCGCTCGGATACGCGCTCGAGCTGCTCGAAGAAATCGCGTTTTCTACCTGCACGAGATAAATTTGAATTTCAAGAAAACACAAAATACAGTTTCGAAATATTCTTGACACATGCAAATAATAATGACGAAGACCCATCCGCCGACTTCTTTCATTAAGTTTTTAAAAACCAATCTACCCAAAATGTATCCCGCCAAATTTATCCCGCCTAAACGTAGTTAACCTAATCTTTCTTCTAATTCGAATTTTTCCCGACCGCCTGTGATTTCATAGCGCCTGTGATTTCATAGCGCCTGTGAATTCTAATTCCATAGCGCCTGTGATTTCGAGAACTCAAATCATCTTCTCAAGAATGGCTACAGAATTCTGGTACTCATCTCATTCCTATAGCTTGAACATTAATTTTCAATAGTAGGTGTCTAAATAGCAATTTTCTGCAGTGTCGAAGATGAATGTTTCATGTTAACTACAAATCAGAAAAGGAAAGTAGGATTATGCAAGATCGACTCTATCGATCCGACTGCAAACTGTCATGGAATTCCGCTCGGGGATAAGTATGTCCGAGTTACAGTGATTAACTGCTGCGCTATGGATGAAGCTTTACCTTGTAGACACCCCGGTGGGGATACGGTTGGAGAAAGTGTTGGAACATTTGTTGCATGGCCAAGAAACCGCTTTAAAAAGGTATGTAACATGTATTACATTGTAGAAATATAGAAGTAGACAAAATTTGTTGTATTCATTGGAAAAAGTTTACAATTATATATAATCACGGATAAACTGGATAAACCGCACAAAATCCTTGACATCATCGTTTTTTCAAGCCCGCCATTGAGTGGTGGGCTATCGATACTCCCATTTCCATAGCCTGGGCATAGTGAACTCGACGGGTAAAACCCCAAAGAAAACCCAGGCTCTAGCTCCACCTCCCCCGCCGCTTCCACCTCCCCCCGCCTCCTCCTCCCGCTCCTCCTCCCCGCTCCATTGGTTGAACCTCCAATGCATCGTGATGCGGGCCATGGTAGTGGTTCCATTGGTTGAGCCATCTCCATTGCATCCATTATACCGCCTGTGGTAGTGGTTCGTGGTTGGGGCATCCGGGCATAGAGGCTAACCACTAAGAAACGCAGCCTCATTTTGAATCTCGAAGCCGACGGATGCGAGATTCACTCTCGATCAATGCATGTACCGCATTCTCGAAGTGATTAGATAAGAGGGCCACCCATCTATCTATCATTGCCCCGCGCTCGCCGCCATCATCATTACTTGATCCAAGTACCGTGGGTTGCAAGATCGGTGCTCCAAAGGGACCGGTGCTCTACCAAGGTTCAACCGGTTGGAGATTGGAGCCTAAACCGGAGACGTGGTGTGATTGCTGGCCCAAATGTAATTCCAATGCATCTTCGCCACCAACCGGGTGATTAATATAACTTGGCATCTATCAATAGGAAGTGAGCTTGATATCGCGATTCACGGGCGGTTATATTTATTTATTTATATAAACTTAGAAATTCAAGAGAGACCGTGTTTAGCGTAAAGTGTTGAAACTAGGGATAAAATTGTTTGCACGCCGCCGTAAACCGCTATTAGAAAAATACGCTAGGCGCAGATTATTGAGAGAGGGAGAAAAAACCCGCATGCATAGATAAATAAATAGATAAAGACCGGCAATTATTTACACGCGTAAATAATTGCCCGGCCTTAAGCTGTAAATAATTGCCCGGCCTTTATCTATTTACTTATCTATCTCAGACAGCTTTTTTTCTCCCTCTCTCACGAATGCACGCCGAAATGCAGTATTCATGTTGAAGGCTATTGTTAGCATGAAACACGCTTTAGCGTGTTTCAAATATTACTTTTGGCGTGTTTCAAATATTATCTTTCAGATTTTTCTAATGCTTTCTACTACACTCATTCATAATAGAAACTTGCATGCAATAGCATGATTAATTCAGAAGAGAAACTCAAGAATTTACTCGAACAAAGAAGCGCATGAAGTTTATAAAAACTATTCTGGTTTTCATAAACATCATCCGCTTCCTTTGCCTCGAAAGCAAATGCAAAAGCTTGTCTTCTTGGATTAAACCCCGCCATTGAGATGCAACTTAAAACTAAATGAAAACTAACCTTGAGTTCGAGGCTGGAAGGATTCAAGAACGGAGGACTATGCTTGTGGTTTTAATTCGAGGCTTTTCGATTCTTGGAGACCTTAGTCCTCGCTTTTGGTTTTAATTTCGAGCCTCGATGTCCTCGCTACAGATGCTTCTGTACAAAAAGGCGAGTCTTTTAGTAAGTTAGGAATTGCCGAAACCAAACATCTAACATTGCTGAATATAAATCTGCTCACCAAGATTTCAGGAGGGTGGATCCAAACACGCCAGAAGCGCAAACCGCAAATCGTATGAAGGAAGGAAGAAAATGTAGGAACTTTGAGAGCGTGAAATGGATTTATATAGGCATAATTAGAAATAAGTTAGCGTGAATAATTGATTGCTTGAATTAACACGCCTGGCGTACGGTCTTCCCGCCAGACATGACATGTATATGGTATATATGGAGAATATTGCATTTCATGCAAT
This sequence comes from Isoetes taiwanensis, assembly GCA_021234155.1. Classification (NCBI taxonomy): domain Eukaryota; kingdom Viridiplantae; phylum Streptophyta; class Lycopodiopsida; order Isoetales; family Isoetaceae; genus Isoetes; species Isoetes taiwanensis. The sequence continues at coordinate 2,288,512 of JAJEKV010000054.1, read as the reverse complement.
AAATTCTCACGGCATTTTATTCCATTTATTGCATTCGAAAAAATAGAATTTAGAAATTTTATATAGGCTAAATTAAAAATGATCTTTAAGGCAAAATTATCAAGGCTAAAAAATGACTTGTAAGGTTGGGGAATTGTTTTAGGTCGTATAGGAAAATTTCCTATGGTTCTTGTGGATGAATCGAGATTTCTAATGTGGTTGATTTATAGTGTTCGAGACTTTGTTGAGACAAAATTTGCGAGATACAAAATTTTAGAGATAACTTGACTTGGAGACAAAATAATTGGAGAAGACGGTTGGATTTAATTCAAATAATTTTATGTACGTAAAAACTGTCAAGAACTTTGTTTGAAGAAAATTTTATGACTTAAAAACTGTTTGATTTCATTCATAAGAGGAGAATGTACGGATGCCCGAGAAGGCTTGTAAGCAAATGCCCAAGGCTTTTCACAAAATTACAGAAAAAATGCCCTGGGCGTGTCCAAAGCTTCGTAAGTAACCAAAAAAGGGGCCGCCCGGGATGCATCATTGATCTTCCACGTCTGCGACAAAGAAGAAAGAAAGGTGTTAGAAAAGAAAGAAAGGTGCAAAAAAAAAAAAAAAAAAATCGGACATGCAAACCCTGGTTCATCTCTCAACCATTCTAAGAATTGGTCGAATTGTCGACCTTCTTCCTCAATCTTCTACGCCCACCTCCTCCTCCTCCTCCTCCCTCCTCCTCCTCTCCTCTTCCGAGATTTCATTTCTCGCTTGTGGTCAAGCCAACCCCAGGCAGAGCAGATCATGTGCTCTTGAGAGCTCAACTCCTCCTCTTCCTCCAATCGCTCCTCTTCCTCCTCTTCATCAGAGGAGGAATCAGAGGAGAATTGGGCAAGAAAATCTATGAGGGGGGGAATAGAGGGGGTTCTTCAACCCGACGTCTCTTTGAGGAGACCTCGGGTTCTTCATGAAGTTCGAAAGGCCGAGGTCAACGCTTCATGGGCAAAAAAAAAAAAAAATTTGGATGTAATGGAGGTCTTGAGAGCGTGAACCGGATTTATATAGGGTTAATTAGAAATTAGCGTGAATAATTTATTGCCTCAAATAACACGCCAAAGCGCATTTAAATTCCGCCCAACTATATCATCTAGGGTATATTATTATGGATAATAAATTCTCACGTCTATCAGCTATATGTCTTTTCGTAATCATATATCCAAATTTTCGATAATTAAAATTAGGATATATTTATATAAATGTCATTTCCTTGTTGTTGCCAACGAAAATTTGCTGTTTTAAATGATTTCGTTTTATTTCATTGTTATTATTATATTAAACCTATTTCCAAGGAATTTCTTGCTTTTAAAAAAATTTGATTTACCTCTACATATTCCATAAATGTAACGTTTTTTTTTATCTTATGGTGTAATAATTTTTCCTACTCATCGACTAAAAAGGGTGTAATTTGCCTAGGTCAATGGTGCCTCTCCAAATCAAGATGGTGTGCAACATATTGAAAAGAGCAATATCAATGAAAAACCAACTCCTAGCAAGAATGTTGAAGAAAACCAATTAGTCCTCTATAGTAGGGTGCAATGGAGGAACAAGAAGGTGAGAATCATGCACAAGTGCAACAAGGAAATAGTAGGCCAAGGAGTCATTGTGCTAGCAGATCCTGGTCAAGCTGTTAATGGTGAAAGGCTAGGGGAAGACAATATTGGTATTGCAATTTCGATGTTGGAAGACAACTGGAAAGGTAAAGGTTTGGGTGACAAGGAATATTTTGGTTGTGTCAAGCAATTGGAGGTTCCTTGCATCATGGCATGGCCTATAAGTAGTGTTCAATTTGTGGAGGATTATATTTTTCCAGAGCCTGAGGTTGTTGGGGACAATGATTGTCTTGATATTGATCCATTGGCAGTTGGAACTCTAAACCTAGGCAAAAGGGGAGAAGTATCAGTTGCCAGACATTATCCTAGCAAAAGAGCCAAGTTGAATAGTGACACCAAACGCAAGGTGGTTAAAAAACCCGTTTTTTATTCATAAAAATCTTCTATAAAAATCCGTATCGCATACTTTAAAAAGATTTTTTATGGAATGGGATAGAAAAAAAAAAAAAAAAAAAAAAAAAAAAATTTGACCCTAATTTTTTGTGCACATTTAGGTTTAGGGTATGAATGTTTAGAATTAAGGTTTACAGGGGTTAGAATGTTTAGGTTTAGGGTTAGAATGTTTAAATTTAGGGTTAGAATGTTTAGGCTTACATTGTGTACACTTAGGTTTAGGGTTAGAATGTTGAAAATTTAGGATTACAGGTTTAGAATTTAGGTTTAGGGTTAGAATTGTAGGCTTACAGGTTTAGAATTTCATATTGTAATGGCTATATTGTATTTTCTATAAAATTTGTATTCTAAGGATTTTTATATTTTTTTAAAAAACCTTTAAAAAATCTTTGCATACGGATTTTTAAGGTACGGATTTCTAAGTACTCAACTACCTTGACCAAACGTGAGACAATGGTGAAGGTTAGGGGCTCATATTGTTGTTGGAGTGCTTGTATGCAATTCTTTACAATAGAACAATTGGTGGAAGCAAGAGCCACTTTTCAAGAGTACACTGTTGATGAGAGGAGGACCTACATGTACACAATCTTCGAGCATGCACTTCAAGATGAAAGAAACCCAAACAGAAAAAGATACCCTTTGCGAGGCAAATGGATATGTCCAAAAGCATGGCAGAGTATCCATGCAATTCCAACTTCTTCATGGCATAATTGGCAAAAAAAACAGGCAGAGGGGAACAGGATTGCTTTACATGGAAATAATGGTTTGTTGAGACCAACAGCTAGGACCTTGGCTGCCAGGGAGATATTTGAAAAATATATTGATTTCAATGCAGAGTCTATACCACACAAAAGTAGAAGGGATGAAAAGGGAAGAGCAGTTATTGAGAAAAGGTTGCCATCACATTGTACTCAAAAGAGTATTTTGGAAGAAGTGAATTCCCTACTTCGAGAATTGGGAATTCTTCCAATATCCCAATTGGCAGCACACGTTCAATGTAATCCTGAGGTTCTTGTTGGCCGTCTTCCTCGTCATCCTCTTCAATTGGCAACTCCTAGTCGATAAGCTCTGCTAATGCTGACTGCATAACAAAGGGGCACACTACAAGAGAAGGGGTCAATTTGTGTCATCAAAATATCACCCAAACTTTGAATAATATGCACTATGACATGGAATAAAGGGCAAATATGCCCATCCGACAGCTCTCGTTGCCCGGAGTAACCCCCCGTGTGAATATGCACCCAAACCAAAGGGGGTTTAAGGGGGATTTTAATTTAAATGTGTTAAATGCAATGGTTTGTGTCAATAATGTTAATGGTAGTTGTGTGTTGACTGTTATATTAAAAAAAATTTGGGCCCTTCGGGCCCTAACTAAAGCAAACATAAATAAACTTTATGGGCCTAAATATTGCAAATTGTACTCATGGTTCTAGGTCTCTGCAAGATAAGTATTCAATATGGACCATTGAATCAATGGTAAAGGGTCCTGATGGACTTGAGAATGAAACAGTGTCAATGATTCTACTCTTTGTGCTGCATGTGCACATTTGCTACAAAAGTTATGGACGATGAAGAGTTTTTACGGTTTACAGTGCGTTACGTCTTTCAATGAATGATTTACAAGGGATTCGTGAATGTAAGAGACCGATGAACATAGCAAGCAACTACCCACCGAGACACAATTATTAGGGCAATGAAAATAGAAGAAACAAAATGAATGTCCTATCTAGAGGTAATAGCGCCATAGATTATCTTATTAGGTTATCTCGGTTTATAGACCAAGTGGATATCTCTTAGATATAAATCAAGCTTACCAAAGAGGACCGCGTTTACTATTAAACCCCTAAGAGTCCCGGTCTGCTTGACAATTTTAATGATTTACTTAATAATGGTTAATTGCATGGTATTAGATAGTCGGGTACTCTACAAAGTAAAGCTCAAACTTTATATCTCTGGCCAATGCTGGATGCATTTTGCAAAGCAACTTTTCATCCTAAAGATCAGCTGAACCGGCTTTATGCCCCTAATGGTTGATATCACAAGTCATATCGTAACTTTTGCATCAAATTAGGGCGGACATGTTGAACCTTTTGTGTAGTCGCCAGTAAATGTGTACTCGCTCAAGTATGACCTAAGGGTTCAAAGCAACAAGAGATTAATCCTCCGCTCAAGGTGCCCATTCTCTTCTCCTTTTCATCCGTTGAAAAATAGGAAGAAAGCGCTTAAAGGCGAGAGGAAAAGCAAAAGGAAGTGAATTCAATGAATTTGAGCATCCACGGATGCGCCAAAGAAGAATTAAGGATGTCTTTGTTCCATTTAACCAAATCAACTCCAATAGCAGCCACACTTTGCAAGCCACCAACGTCCCCGAATTGCACGAGTTGAGTTGAGGTAAATTTGGAAAGCTTAAAGACGATTTGCAAATTACACGTAGATAATCACTCACTTGTATGTTTCAGCCAGAATGTCGACAAAGTATGTCTCAACCAAAAGCTTCACACCACTTCGGTTCAATTGGCAAGATAACCATAAGCCTTCTCAAAGGCTTGCAATTTAGACGCTTTTGAAGGTGAAGCACAAGTGCGAGTTCATCAAATTGAATCCATTTTGCACCTACCGCCAAAGCTCACCTATGACTTTCTCCGCACATATAAGGCCATTTTAAATAACCCGAACCAATAAGAACTACTATCTAGGATAACGACTTTAAGATTACCCATAGACCGGCAAAGAAGGAGTCAAGCAGAAAGAAGATCAAATCCTTTAGCCACACCCTTTGGCCGGGTTTGCAAAATAACGAATACGTGAATGGGCCAACAATAACAGAAACGGCCTCAATACCAAGCTAGGCTGCTAGATAAACCTTGGCTAGGGAGTCATGTAGAAAAAATACTAAACTCACAAAGAAGTCAATTCTCCCGTAAAACAGGGCAAGAAACCTTCCGTCCTCTTGAAGAGTACTTAAACCCGCCTAATGCTCCTCGCTTGCAAACAAACAAGCGTTTGTATGTAGCCAAGTTTGGTTTTGCAAAGCTCAAGATTCAAGCCCGAAATCTATACACAAAGCTTTTTGTGCGTGGGCTTGAATCCACCCAAATGCAAATGCTATGGCGATCAAAAATGTTGGTCGATGCCTGAATGGTAGAGATACCTAAAATCGTTGCACTTGAACATCAACAGAGGTGCTAATAGACTCCGAGACGATGCCGCTTTAGTGGATGAAGATTACCTAAAACACAACCCTAAAAAAAAACCCTAAAACACAACCCTAAAAAAAACCCTAAAACTAATGGGAGGATATTCACCACAGATTTGGCCCCTTTTCTAAAATCAACGGCTTACAAAAGGGTGCACTCTAGAAATACTATTTAGTACACCTGGATGAATACGGCCACCAAATCATATGAAAACCTTAGAGAAAACAGTATAAAAACACAAAAAAAAAACCCCCTGTTATAATGCTACATATTGGTGACATTTATCCATAGGTGATGCTATAGGTGCCACAACTTGTGTCACATATAGCCTCACTCTTTGTGTCACTGACAATGTCATTAACATTGTGATGACGCTATAGGTGTTGCTATTAACATCAATTAAAGTGTCACTAGCTGTGACATATATAGCATCAGTATTAGTGTCGGTGCCCCTTGGTGATATTATAGGTGGTGCTATTAGCATCAGATATAATAACACCTTTAGTGGCACAAATCTCGTCAATGTTTGTGTGTCCATAGTATATGCCACAATAGATGTTGCTATTAGTATCAATTATATTGTCAGATGTTGTCCTGTTAGTTGTGGCAAGCTTTATGTCAGTTGATATAGTGGCATTATGAGTATTAATATTTTTCTTCTTGAAGGATGATTGAAGATTCAACATTTTCAAAAAGTTTTTATCAATTATTATATGCGCCATCTTGGTTACATCACAAGTAATGTTACTTGGGGGGTTGCCTGCCAATGCCAATCCCATTGACGGACATCTATTTATGAGCAAGCCTCTTATTAATATGTAACCTAGAGAATTAATTTTGTAGCTGAGCTCTTATGATCTTCAAATCAACACCAAAAACTACGATCTAGTACTTAACTCCACAAAACTGGGGTTTTATTGGATTGTGTCAATCATATGAAGGCTATCTTAAAGGCTACTAATAAGTTCAAGGTATGTCTTCTTTCCAAATTGCTTTTACTGATTCTAGCAAATCATTATATTGTACTTACGTTTATTAGCTGGTTTACAGCAAAAAAATGTTGAATTGTGGATATACAAAATGGAGCTTCATCCTAAACAAGTTCTTGTGGTAGGATTTACTCTTTTTGATGTATTTCAAGATTGAGCAGAGCAAGAGCATATAAATTAGATGCAGACCATTAAATGTAGATGCTTTTTAAATTAGATATAAACCATTAAATGTAGATGCTCTTTAAATTATTACATTCAATAGCAGAATGTGAATGCAAACCTTTGGCTCTTGCACGCTTTATTTGCAGCTCAATTCGAGATTCCTTTGCAAATTGAAGCAAATGATATATTTTTCAACCTTATGTCAGATAAAGCTGTAAGAATCAATACAAAAGGTAATGGATTCTTATCTAGTTAATTGCATCCAAGGAGTTGCATGTTCTCTATGTTTGTTTATTTTGCAGTGTTGTCGTGAGATTGCATATTTTCAATGTCCTATCTATACATTGTTGTCTTGCCTATGAATTAGTACAATATTTTGCGATGAGTCCAATCTCTTCACCATGCATTCACTAGTTCAGTGGTTATTGTATTGCAGATTTACATACCCTTGAAGCGGTGCTGCCATTGCTTAATTTTTAGAAGATCAAGTGCACCTTTTTTGTCAGAGCGGATAAATAATCTAAAAGCACAACAAGAAGAAATGGAATGCAAAGGATTTGAGGTTCTTTTCAATAATTTTGCTGATGATAATGATGTGGTGCCACATATAAAAGCATTCGATGCAATTTCATGTAAGAAAGTGCTTGGGATGAGGGGCTTTGCATTGTGCTTCTAGAAACCATGCTAACAGAGAACTAAGGCGATGATGCTTTGACAAGATTGTTTTACTGAATTCCTGATGTGTTGCAGGGTCCATCCTTATGACGAGCCTTTATCTGGATGCTTGCATTTTGACTGGATGAAAGGATATGCCTTGGGATATTCTATTATGAACAACCCCTTCATAAGCTGTACTATCCATTTTGCCAAATAAAAATAGATAAACATAAGGACATAACCAGATTCTCAAAGAAGCATATGCCCCATTATGGTCTTTCAGGTCGGAAGCTGTAGATTATACAAATTCTATTGGCCAACATTAATGCATCACTGGTGTAATTTGATGCATTCACAAATTAGCACCAAGTGGCACAAAACCCTCTTCTTCTAACACAACAACCTTAAAGAAAAACTTGGATGGATCAACAAAAATTAGAATTATAATCCTAAATGTACAATGATCTAAACGATTGGGAAAAGAATAACACGTAGGTTTTCGCACTATTGCATCTTTCTTTGTAGAATTACATATTCCAATAAGTGAATTGGTTAAAAATAAAAAATATTTTAATGGCCACTGCGGCTTTTTTTTTTTCCTTTCACATACAAACACAACGGTGTTGGGAAAGACAAATGTTCTTGTTTTATTAATTTAAGGATATTATGTGCAATGGTTAGGCTATGATTTTACTTCTGTATTGTATTATTTTTGTATAAATATGACATGGCATATGTACTGGCTTTTCCCTAAATTTGCTATGGCAGGCTGCGGGCATGTGGAGGATAGCTTCGGCGCCTTTGGTTTGAAGCAGAGGGCTTGTTTGTTTAGATTCCAAGCAGATTTCTTGTCTATATTTCTCGTAGCTGGCTCTGTGCCCTCAGCGGCCGCAACACAAACTTCTGTTCTTCAGCTTCTTGTTTTGTTTCTTGTTTGTTTTGGAAAACCGTGGCTATGGTGAGCCTGACCGTCTTGTTGTTTTTCTTTTTTGCTTTGATCCACAAGGCATAATATGCAGACTTCGTGTCTTCAAATGGGATTGCTTGCTTAAAGTACCTGTAACGGAATGCCAGTTTGAGGCCCAACTCCATCACTACCGATGTCTACCGATGGAGCTTCAGATGCTGGTTCAGTGCAATATGGGATTATCAACCTGGAAGAGTTTTGGCTTTTCCTCTGCTAAACTCAAACAAGCTTGTTGTAGATATGCCATTCTTGCATAGTTTGCTCAGCCTTGTTGCTATTTGTGCTCAGATCTACCCTAATAATTGTTCATGTATTCATTTGACAACCACATCATACTTGGCACAGAATGCAGAACCACTTCAGATTCAGCTGTGTCAAACTCGTAGTTTAGTCAAGTTTTGCATTTTCGATTTTGTTGTTTTACAATTAAGGATTCTCTTGTGGATTTGCAGAATATACAGTTTGTTTGTTTCTGGATTAACAATTTTACAGTAAGGTTTCTTGCGTAATTTGCAGTTTTAGAGGTATGGTTTCTTGTTTGTTTGTGGATTTGAAAATTATATAGCTTGCTTGTCTATGGATTTGCAGCTATTTCTTGAAGGTTGTTCTCCATTGGTATTTGTGGTTTTGCAGAAAATATATCTTGCAAGCTATGCTTCGAAAATGCAATCCAGGCCACTAGGCCACTGATGTAGAAGATTCCACAGTATCTTGGATGATCAACTGCCCACAACCACTAAAAAAATGGACACAAATAATACTTCTACAAAGACGATTTGACGGCAAAAAAAAAATAGAAATGGACACAAATAGTACTTCCTTAAAAGACATTGCAGTAATATGACTTATAGTGACATGAAGTAATGCCATTATATGTGGCAATCTCCAATAAGAACAATTTATATGTGGCAATCTCCAATAAGAACAATAAATCAAAGAATAACATTAACATTGACAAAATAAATGACATTCATATTGAAAAACTAAACGGCAGGTGGTACTAGAGATGACAGTATATATGGCTTAACTAGTGACGAACATTTTAACATTATGAGTGGTATTACTAGTGACCTTACACATGACAATAATTTTAGCATTATGAATGACGTTATATGTGAAACTATAGATGATGCTATATGTGGTTCTATTATTGACTCTATGACTGCAGTTAATAGTAACATTATAGTTGACTTTATAGGTAACAACATTTATGACATCATAGGTGGTGCTCTGAATGACACTATTGCTGACAATATATGTGCCATTCTCATTGCTACATTAGTGTCAGTACTATGTGTCACTCATAGCGTCAGTTATTAAAAAAATTTGAGTTGCAATTATAGGCAAAAAATCGACATAAAAGGTGACACTAATTGACCCCTTCTCTTGTAGTGGAGTTGTGTGTCCAGTGCCCCGGCTGGAAACATCTGGAGCACAATTTCTTCTTTATACATTCTTCTCTTTTCTCTGCTATCCAGGAAGAATCTTAATGACTTGCCCCTGGGCCTTCTTGTTGTTTGTGCTCCCCATAAGATCCTTTTTAGTCTGATTTCTCTTGGTATTCACTCCCTGCTAGAGTGGAGGGTGCTTGCCTGGGTTGATACTGTCCCACTGCCTTCCCTTTGTATGGTAGCTATTTCTGTCCTGGAGTTACGGGCACTTCCTCCAAGCTCAAAGCCTTATCCTCAGCCTTCCCGACGGTCTTTGGGTTAATTGCTCGAACCAATCTCTTAATGTTGCTATTCAGTCCTTCGATGTAACCATACATTGCTTGTCTTTCCGTGATCCTCGGAACATTGAACTCTTCGGTGTATTTGGCGACGGATAAGTTGCACTGGTCCAACCTATAAAATTGTTGGATCTGTCTGCTTGTGTGTGATCTTGGGACGTAATGCTTACGGAAAGCTTTGCTGAATGTCTTAAACTTGCAATTATTTCTCCTCAACTTATTTGATTTGGCATAACCCTTCCACCAAATTCTGACTGGCCCAATTAGGTTCGTTGTTGCTACCTTGCCTATGTCCTTGTCCTTCATCCCATAGGAATTCCCAAATTCCTCCATTTCATCTAGCTACGCCTCTGCCTCCATCCCTGACCTATCCTTGCCCGAGAACTGGCCCAATTTTCTTGTCTTCCACACATTGCTCATTGCGCTATCTACCTTCTTTTGATATTCGTCTGTTCTTCTATTCTTGTCTCCACCCTGAGAAGTGTCTGACCCACTCTCCGAGCTACTTGGGGATTCACTCCCTGAGGTGTCTGATCTGCTAGAGCTGGAAGGAGATGGACTCCTCCTGCTCTTATTCTTCTCGAGAGCCTGGGCTTCTTCCCTCATCGGCTGAGGAGCTTCATCAAGACCTCTCGGTGGTGGAGGTGGTGCTGGTTCATATTCTTGAGCGTGCATTAATGGTGTGGCCCACTGTAATACTTCGGTTCTATTGCGTTAGCAATACAACCGCCATTCCTTGGATGGGGACGCCACCTCAGCTCCTTTCCCTTTTTATAGCCCATTTTTCCTTTTCTTTGGCTATCGGCGTTCTCCTTGGGCTTTTCTCCTAGTTACGGTCGCCTCTACCTAATTTCCCGCCCCCCCTCCCTCTCAGTCGGTCTGCTTGGTTCTTGGTCGCTTAGGCTCGATAGTTTATTTGGTCTCTTTATTCATTCTCGGCGTGGCTTTGTCGCCTCCGAGTGGTACCAACCGGCCATTCTGTCGTATAGTTTTTTCCTTCTTCTTACCGGACCGTGATATTCTCTTGGCATCGCCCTGCGGCCTCTGAGTTGTTTTTTCCGTCATATCTAGCATCAGTCCCGCCACTATTTCACTTCTAACATCTAACGGGTTATGTTGTCCAGGTCCCTTTTTCGTGTCAATTGCAGGGCTCGCAGTCCACAAGCCAGACGCGGGGTACTTGTTCCTAGGACGTTGGGCATCGATCATCTTCCTTTGATATCGTCTCACCCCTTTTTTCTGTATAGGCCCAGTGGCAGAAAAATCATCTTTTTTCTCTTCGTGCTCTCGGTGATTGTCTAGTTTCGGAGCACTCAAATTTTTCAAAGTTCTTTTTCATAGTTCTACCCTAGTAGGGGAACCAATTGTGTACTCTACGAATTTTACAAAGCTCAATGAGAATACCACTTCACTTTGTTGTGTCTTAGGACCCATCCTAGGAATAATTGTTGCATTTGATTCCTCATCTGTGTTAATCCTGTGTTGATTGCTTCGACTGTCATGTCCTGGTCTTCATCCTGCTCCAGGCCGAACATGTTTCTGGGCTGCCACTGGTGTTGACGACCCTGGCCTTGAGACCCTGAGTCGGTGTTCCTGACTGCAAGTATTAGTCACTAATGTTGTTATTTAAGTTATACATCATATAACATCAGTTACAGGTCAATTGTTGTTAGCCATAAAAGAAATCAAGTTGAAATTCAACTTTAAGTGACAATTGATACATCAGACTTGTACATTATAGATACATTATAGATACATCAGACTTGCACATTATAGAGAGATAGATAATAACACATGGAAGTTTTTAAAACATTTTTATACATACGATAGTACAGAGGAAAAAGGAGTGTTCATCGTCGAGCGCCCTTCATGGACTTGAAGAAATTCTTCACGTCCTTGAGTCGGAGGCCCTTGCTGATGTTGCGCACGATGTTCCTGGATGATCTGCCTTCAAGAGCTCGAGCCATTTGAGGTGGAGGAAGTGGAGGTGTTGTAGCCGCGACGACTGTCATTGGTGCATCTCTCAAGTAACCCCTGGCGAAGTCGAGGCTGTAGAGTACTTCAGATCTTTTGAAGAGAATGATTGCTGTGCAACTTGGCGTGCCGCCCAAAGCCTGAGAGTGCTATCAAAAGTGCTACGACCTCCTCCCCTCATGGGCTAAACTCCTTGTGGAAGACTATCGTTTGTCCCTGACTAAGGACTGGGAGATAGTATCGAAGCGCTCTTCCCCTATGTTCCGCCGCTTGCGATCCTGTGCCCTTCCTTTGAGCAGCCCCGCCGTAGATGTCCAGTGCTAGGAGGTTTTCATGGTCCCTCCACATATGGTGGTTGCACTGTCCAGATTGATGCTGCTAGACGCCTCCCACATGCTTCGCGATCGAACGGGTCGGCTAGAGCTCGGACCCGTCCCTTGCTTGTACAACCTGCTTTGGATGGCTTGGAATTCTTCCTCCGGGATGACTGGCGGCTGTCAGTGATACATTTCCCTTATGTACTCATATGCGGCGATGTTGGACATCGTCTCGCCAGCATAAGAGTGCCGCTCCGCTACTTCTCTTGGGACTTCCTGGTATGAATAGTCGATGAAGTCGCTCTGATGTTCTTTTGCAGTCAGATCTAAGAGCTCGTCGATCCTGAACCTTTCTTCTATGTAGTATGGAAGGTGGGGGATGTCATTCGCTAGGATGTACTCCTCCCCTTCGATCAGGATCGGCGATAGGGTTGTAATGCCAATCGGTGGTTTGTTGGCCCGCCTGATATCGTCGTCATGCCTTACTATCTGCCTTTCTATTCTTGTTGCCTCCCTGGTCTCCCAATCTGGATCTTCTTTCCTTCCTACTTATAATCTTGCTCGATCTGCAGTGCCCCTGATGCCGTGCCATGGTAGACATACTCTGAGGACTGAATCTCGTGGATCTGGCCCTAGTCCACCCTTGTGTTGAGTGGGGCGAGGTCCAAGGGTTGGATCGAAGGATCCCTTACCCTGTTGACTGCCTTGTAATGCATGAACAAGGAAAGAGCCGCATGTGCCTGTGAGCCTTACAACTCATATAATCAGGCATATTCTTCGTCTTCTCCCACAGCTACCCCTTGACTCTGGATCCCCTGCCTATGACTTTGCTTAACGACTCCAAGGATATCCACTGCCTCCCCTTGGGGGAAGGCTGAGTTCCCGGGGTAAGACTTGCTAGTCATACGCGTACTATATCTATGTAATAAGGGGTTCTAGTCCGGGTTGCATGGAGGTCGAAGAGATGGTCAAACACATGGAAGGCCTCTTCGGCAGGGAAATCACGGATTGTACCATTGAACGGAGTTCGTGGGCACCATTGAGCAGAGATGAGTGCAGAAAATGGTTTGGAAGGATTGACAAGGACTGGAAAATCGCCTAAGAGGATGAGAGCAAGTTTGGTGAAGAGAGAATAGCAAATGAGGCCCCTTTTTATAGACTAAGGCTGCCTAGGTTTCTGTGCCCAAGACTTCTTGATCAGGTAGCCCTATGTTCTAAGACTATGGATCTCCAAATTAGGTAATATGAAGTGCAAATCTGAGCAAAACAAGTCAAGAAACACTACATGGCAGTTTGTTGGATCAAATTTGAGCAAGTTTGATCAAACATGGTTGACTCGAGTCCATTCGCGCGAAGGGGATCTGCATTCGCGACGTAGGGGCCTTCGACGCGAATTGACCGGAGTGGCCTGATTCCTACTCAAAGGTCAACATTTATAAGGGTTATAAAACACTAAAATACATATCTGGATCAATTTTTGGCTAACTAGCAACTTATTTTATGCTAAAATGACATGCAAAGGTGCAAATTTGGGTGACTCGAATCCATTTGCGTGGAAGGGGCCTGCGCTCACGACGCAGAGGCCTTTGGCATGAATCGACCAGAGTGGGCCAATTTTGACTTCTTTTTGATGTTTTTAACAAAAATTAAGTGCTACACTATATTTCTAAGCAGATTCTAAGCATTCTAACATCTTTTAACACAAAAATTGGGTTAGTTATCCCTTAATTCACACGACTCGAGTCCATTCACACGGAAGGGGCCTGCGCTCGCGACGCAGAGGCTTTTGACGCGAATCGACCCGAGTGGGTTGACTTCGGCCAATTTTCAAATTTCTAAAGCAAAATTTTACATGGACTTAGCAATTAAGAACATTCTAATTACAATAAGAAAAGATTTTACAATGATTCAATTTATACAAAAATACTTTTACGGGATTGATTCACAGAAGAAGGTATGTTTATATATTTAAAATTTGACTGATACAAAAAGGTAGCTTTATATATATAAAATTTAACTATGTACAAAAATTGAAGCTTCTAAGGCCTCTCCTTGCGGATCCTTCTCGCTAGGTGGAGGTCCTTCGGCATCACAGTCACCCTCTTTGCGTGGATTGCACATAGGTTTCCCTCCTCGAAGACTTGGACGAGCTCCGCCTCTGTTGCCTCCTGCAGAGATCGGACCTTAGGGGCGTGACCCTATAATCGGTCCAAAACTCTTGCATGATTTCCCGGAGGACCCGTTCGAATAGCACCTTCCAGATGAGGAGATTAGTACACTGTTGAAAGTGCCTAATCTCCCAGAACACATGGGCATGCTTGGAATTTGGCACGTGGTGAACTTTCTTAAGCAGCTCCGGCTGTGGCGGCGGTGGCTTTAGCTGATTCTTGGGCCTCCCACCTTTAACATACTTTTGTACATTCTACTTGCAGTACCAATCATTGTACCTCTTCCATCTATAGAGGTACTCCTGGTATGCCTTCTTACGCCGCTGGAATTCACGATCTTGCTTGAGCATAAATTCCTGCTCACCCACCTTCTGCTTCTTAATGACCTTTGGTGGCTTGGGCCACTTAGGGTAAGGTGGGCAGATGGTTCCCCGGCGTCCTGCTCGGGCTTTTCCTCCTCCTGCCCAACTTTTTCGGATTCCTCCTCCTCCTCCTCCTCGTCAGTTGCCTCCCAATGAAGTTCTTCTATATAAACGGTTCCCCGAGACCGATCATGGTCCCTCTTGGGCCTCTTTTCTCTCCTACGTGCTTCCTTCTCCCTCTCCCTCTTCTTCCTCTAGGCTCGTTCCTCCGGTCACTCTGCTACTTTCTCTTTGCCTTTCTTCTTTCTGGAGGTGCCGACTTCCTCCCTTGGCTGCTCCTCCTGCTGGTGGTGGTGGTGCTGCTGCTCTTGGTTGCCGCCCTGCTGCTGCTCCTCCTCCAACAACCAGCTAAGATTGACGGTTTCATCCATCCTTTGGGTCTCCACTGAGGAGCTGCTCTGTTCCCGCTCCTGGGAGGCATGGAAGGTGTCGTCTGTCGAACTAGACGATTCCTCCTCTCTCTCTCGGACTTGAGATGCTGCGGGATCTTCTTTCCGGTGGCACCTGCTGCTGCCGCCATGGAAGGGGTGCGCCTGTGGCTATACTTCCTCGCTGTGCATTTGGTGCGTGTCATGTCTTACGGTTAAGAAAACAGATTAAGTTAAGCTGAAGATCAAGAATGAGAGGTTTAGGGAAAGATAGGGAGAAATGGGTGGTAAAATGTTATTTAAAAGGGAAAGATGCTTTAAAGAATATTCTCATACTATTAATAGCCCTATTAATTAGCCCCTCCATATTAATTCCCCAATATGCATACTTATTAATGTATGGTTAACACTATATTATACTTTAAAATTCGAATTTTCTTAATGGCTTGAAGTGTCAATTATGGATTTGCATCATTTTTCACCCGGGTCTCGGATTGGGATGATTCTTCGATCCATTTTGGATGAAATTTGATGTTCTTGCATAATTTCCATTCCAATTTTACTAGAATATTAGTTTGGCTCATTCGTTTTCCTACATCTAACAACTTGCTCTAACTTTACGACCCCACTACCTAGGAGAAAATTTTCCCCCTATTTTCGAGGTTCAACTGTGGAATTTTCATCCCACATCCTATTAGGTCAGTTAGACTACTTAGCTAGGGATATGGTCAGTGCTAGTTCTTGGTCAACCAAGAACATGGCTCTCATACTATTGTGACGCTCCCTACAAAATTATATACGGCGCCCGGCCGTACACTCCATAGGAAATCCCCCATTCGGTCCTTCGACTGCACGGGCCCTCTGTCTATCCTGCACTCTAGGGTATCCCTAGTGCAAAAAGGGGACATGAAGGTGTCTTGCGCGTCCTTCCCCTATGGGCTCCTATAACATCGGAAGCATAAACAACGTCAGAACTAGCAGTAACGATACATCAAACTACCACGAAGGGTAAGTCATCCATACATCTATAGATACAAGGAAGGTAAGCATATGCCATAAAACATGAGAGCTTCTACCCGAGGCTCCGACTTGTGGGGAGGTAGACTGACAGCTAGACCACAAGATAGAGTAGACAGAGTCATAACAATGGCGGGCCTGGCTCGAGACAATGGCTAGGGTTGACCACTCCATCCGCCCTTCCTGTGCATACTTTGCAGATGGGCTAAATCGGGCTTTGGTACGACTCTAGCCTTCCGGATACGCAATCTCATGCTATCACCTATCGCTAGGAAGGCTCTACTAGAGATACGAAATGCTAACTCATCTGGAATCCTAACTTGCAGATGATCTACAAAGAACTCCAATCCAAATACCTGCTCCTAAGGAACTCCCTCCTACTCCCGGTGTCTCCATGGTCTTCGAGGTGGTCGAAGTAGCTCCCACTCCTGTTGATGCACACACGCTTTGGGGGCTGCTCTGCTAGGCTATGCTATAGCAGACGATTCTCGAACGGAGTTTCGAGCACGAAAAGGGTTCCCCAGACTGTTGGAGCCAGAAAAATGGCCTAGGGTTAGGGTTTGGCCATTTACAAGTTAGGGTTAATGTCACCTGCCACGTGGCTCCAATAGGATCGTCCCATGTGGCGGGTGCCCAATAGGTTAAGGCCATGTGGAAAATGATCTTAACCTAAGGTTGGCTAAGTTATATGAATAACTTAGTCATGCACCCTATGCCACTAATTCATGGTATACAAGGCTATGGAGATAGACGTATAGTGATAGACCTAGAAATATACGTATTTATGGCGTATATTTCTCTGGAACATCACAGATTCTCAGCAGGCTCCCAAGTTCTATCACTTGGTGAGTAACCTTCCCAATCGATAAAGTAGTACAATCGGCCGCCGAAGAAACTTGGAGTCCAAAATCTCTCGAACCTCGAACTCCTCATGATCATTAATTTCTACTGGTGGTGGCAGCGGAAGAACACGATCCAAGAAAGTATTAATTATGTAGGGCTCCAATAGAGAAACACAAAATACTGGATGGAGCCGAACAGCTGGAGGGAGCTCGAGCCGGAATGCCACATTGCTGATCTGAACCGTGATCCGGTAAGGACCAAGGCGACGATAGTCAACCTTGTTGCAGGGACGTGAGATAGGGAGGTCCCTATGAAGAAGCCAGACAAGGTCACCAACGTAAATTTTAGGAGCTTCCTGCCGATGCAAATCGGTATAATGCCGATAACGTTCCTGTGCTCGGTGAAGATGATGATGAAGATCTGATTTGAAGAGCCTGGAGTTTCTCAAGTCAAGACTCGACAATAGGATTGACAGGGTCATCGGCAGCAATACTAAAGGATCAACGATGATGCTGACCAGAGTCCAGAAAGAACGGAGTCTGGTCAATGGAAGCATAATACTGAGTTATTATAGGCAAACTCAGCTAATGGAAGATAATCGACCCAATCATCCTACTGACAACTGATAAAGCACCTTAGATATTGCCCCAGAGTCTGATTAGTGTGCTCTGCCTGCCCATTTCTTTCTGGCTAGAATACTGCTGGAGCATTGGTAAGCCCAAATGGCATAACTATGTACTCAAAATATCACCTTCCCGGATCCGGATAAGATTGTAGGCACCCTGAAGATCAATCTTCGTAAAATAACGTGCATCTTGGAGTTGCTCCAACAACTCTGGGATCAAAGGAAGCGGATACCGATTTGGCACTGTGATTTTATTGAGGCCACGATAATCAACGATCAGACGTAGAGAATCATCCATTTTTGTCGACTAGGAATGTCGAATGAAACCAATGGCTAGATTCTCTTCAATATAATCCCGCAAAACCTTCAACTCAGCGAGAGAGAGACCATATATCGGACCATATGGTGGCATTGTGTCGGGCTGCAAATCAATAGGACAATCATATGGACGATGCTCTGGAAGACTTACTGGCCTTGACTTTGTCAAAAACATCAGAGAAGTCGCCATATTTATCTGGGAGCATTGGGGCAGACTTCACCGGTGCAGACCTAGACGACGGATGAACCTGGATTGCAAATACTGAACTTGGATCTTGCCTTCTAGAGTTAATAAACTCGTAAAGTGAAATCTTCGAGATACAAAACTTAGGGCATGAGGAAGCCTCTCTGAGGAGCAGGCAGGAGTGGTGGAGTGAGCAGAGCAGAACTGAACTGAATCGGAGCAGAACCAGGAACTTGAACAAGAACTGGAGCTGAGACATGATCGAGAGCATGGTCAGGAGCTGGGACATAAATTGGAGCAGAGAAAAGAGTCGAATAAGAACACGGCATAGAAACAGGAACAATAAGGACAGAATCAGGAGCCCATGATACCGCACGAACTGAAGTCGATGTTGGTGCAGAGGCCGAAACTGAGAACCAGCAAATCGAAATGATCTAGTCGCCAATCAATCTGTAGGTTATGTAGCTCGAGCCAGGGCAGACCCAAGACTACTGGCGCATGTGGGCTAGCAATGAGATTGAAGGAAATGCTACAAGAAACTCCCTTGAACAAAACTTGAAGAGGCGCAGACATTCTCGCGGATCGCACTCCAAAGAGATCTCGGCCATCAATCACTCGACGTAACCGAGATGCTCAACCCGGTTTAGGAATGGCGTGGCTTATCGGCTTAACGCACTATCCATAAAGCAAGCATTTGCACCACAATCAAGTTGCGCCAATACTTTCAACATTCCAACCTCTGATTTCAATGATATAGAGATGAAAAATATCTTGTTGGCCTTATCCGATGGAATAAACATATCAAGAAGTGTGGAATGAGTCTGAGAAAAGGCGGCCAGCTGATGAGAGACTCCTACTACTCGGACCGGCCCCTGAAGTTTTTTGACTGATTTGGGTGCTTCACAGAGCATCCACGAGCAGTATGACCAGCTCCTCCACGGTAGAGACAAAGATTAGCCTCTCTTCCAAACCCTGCTTCTTGGTGGCAAATAAAGGTCCCTGAGCTGCCCGATCGATCTGCATAGGCTGGGGTTCGGACCTGCTAGGTTCTACAAATGAGACCGAGAAAGGTATAGCTACATGCGCTTGTGTGATTGGGAAGACTTGACTACGTCTCTCTTCCCTACGTTCGAAGAACTGATTATCACATCGAACTGCAAATCTGATGGCTTCTTCCAAAGTTTGAGGGTCCTCCAATCTTTGACATCCTCATGTAACCTCCTTCGGAAACAATCTCAAAGTGCAACACCATCCCAAGCAGTATCTACCGCAATTTGACAAATTTTGATGCATATACTAAAGCTGGACGAGAGCCTTGCCTTAGATTGCAAAGTTTTGTGACTGTTGTGCGCTGACGATCGGTGTCCCAAAAGCATGCCTCAAGCTCTGCAGTGAAAACAGGAAAATTATGCAACTTTGAGGCTCCTTTCTCCAATAAAGGAGAAAACCAACTTAGAGCTGACCCTATGAGAAGAGAACCAATCAGTCCAACTTGTTCCTGAGCCGTGGGATATTGATGAGGGTGGAGCTGGATCACAAGCCTGATCTGATTCAAAAAACCACAAAGCTTGGACCGAGTGCCGTCAAACTTCTCTGGCAGGCTAATCTTAGGCTCTGATAGCCTCAATCCAGAGCTAGACGCAGATTCATGTGAAATAACATGTTCCTTAAGCTCTTTATTGTCCAATTGCAACTGCTGGCATACTTGAACAAGCTGTTGGACCTGGTGTAAGTCGAAACATAAAATCACCAAATACGAGCAAAAAAATGCTTAGGGCCAGAGCAGGCAAGAACCGGTAAGGGATTCCAGTTCAAACTGTCATTAACCTACGCAAAAACAAGGAAAATGCGTGGAAAATACTCAAGAAATACGGAAAAATACGCCAAGATTGGTAAAGAATCTGATATATGAATAGAATATGTAAATGCCTGTAATAGACCCGTATGGTTGCACATCATCCTTTGTTGAAGCAGGAAAGCCAAATTTGAGCATGTTTGTTCTATTTGAATCAAATTTCTATGGTTGTCTCATTCTATTTGAACCATTTAACATTCACGGGGCATTCAGTAAATCGCCATATCTGAAAGCATATATCTTACAGCTTTTTAATCCTAATTGGATATTTGAGCAAGATCTTGGATGTATTTGTATGTGCAGATGCCTATTTTGGATCCTTATGGTTGTTGCAACAGGTTGTATTCAAGCAGGATAATCAAATCACAAGGCACATGTATACTTTCATTTGCAGATCTTCAGTATTGATAGCATGATAATACATAGACTAAGGGTTTTATTTCTTGCATCTAGGCGTACTCATATTACTTACAAATGGTGCATGCCTGAACTCTGTCCAAAATCTTAGTAGAACTAACTTTATGAATGTAAGAATGCACTGATAAACATCAGGGACAATTTTCCCCTGTCTTAGGATTTTACGTTGAAATTTTGATTCAAATACATGTCTCTAGCTGGCAAAATACTATGCCCTGTAAGTAGCTCCATAATCCCTTTGCAAGCTGGTATTACTGGGCAAACAAATTACTGGGTAGATTACACCTCTTAAATGACTAATAAGGCCCACATTTTGTATATCATTTGCACACCATTTCTCTCTTTGAACCATGACTGGCTCTTAGTAAATATCATGTGTTTATAGCAAAGTCTAAGTTAATCTAAACTTCTTCCCAGGTGTTAGATACAAACGGGTTTTGTTGCACTGTTCATGCAGGAAGAAGCAATCTATGGTTATAAGACATTGTGGATAGGCATTTGGTTTCTTACCATGCGGGGACATTACTAGAACACCTCCGAAAACGTGCTTCAATATGAATTTTTCAATATGAACTGCTGAGTGCTTACAAAAATGCTCCTTAGTTTCTGTCCAAAATCTTGGTAGAACTAACTTTATGAATGTAAGAATGCACTGATAAACATCAGGGACAATTTGCCCCTATCTTAGGATTTTATGTTGAAATTTTGATTCAAATACATGTCTCTAGCTGGCAAAATACTATGCCCTGTAAGTAGCTCCATAATCCCTTTGCAAGCTGGTATTACTGGCAAACAGATTACTGGGTAGGTTACACCTCTTAAATGACTAATAAGGCCCACATTTTGTATATCATTTGCACACCATTTCTCTCTCTGAACCATGACTGACTCTTAGTAAATATCACGTGTTTATAGCAAAGTCTGAGTTAATCTAAACTTCTTTCCAGGTGTTAGATACAAACGAGTTTTGTTGCACTGTTCATGCAGGAAGAAGCAATCTATGGTTACAAGACATTGTGGATAGGCAGGTTTCTTACCATGCGGGGACATTACTAGAACACCTCCGAAAACGTGCTTCAATACGAATTTTTCAATATGAACTTCTGAGTGCTTACAAAAATGCTGCTTAGTTACATGTTTTAGCCTTATGTTAGCAGGATAATGAATATAAAGCTCAAACTTAACTAATAGCTGGTCAATACATAAAACATTTAGCACCATTGCTACAACTAAGGCATCCCATCCCTGACCATGGATCAAACTGAAACATCCAAAGGTTTATGCTGTATGATAAAAGATATTTGTAGCAGGTAGTAAGAAAAAACAAAGATAATGCCGTTGGAGTCACAAACAGGAGAGCACGGTACAAAATAAAGCGTATCTATGCTGCATGCCAGCATCAAGTTGAATATTGTGCATCCAACATATTGGTGCTGCTAACAGAAGTTCAGAACACTCAACTAAAGGTAATAGATGAAAATACTTCAACTAAAGGTAATAGATGAAAATACACTGCCATTTTTAAGACAAATGGGTTTCAATCAAATGCTTCATTGCCATACTTACCATCCCTGTATATGTGGACTGCAACTTATTGCTTAAATCGCTAACTATTTAAGGGAGCAAGATATCAGAATGCTGATGCTTTCTTATTCTACAATATCGAAGGTTGTTTCTGTATCTGCTACATTTTGCCACAGCCTGGAATTGCAGTTCAATGCATTACTCTCGAACTTATCATTTCCATGGCTTGAGGCCTTCTACAATGTATCCTGTACTTGAAAGCGAAATGGATGGCATCTACGGATCTATTTGTTTATATGCCCCATGTTATGTTTGGAACTACATTATAAGTGGGTAGAGTGTGATATGATGTTATATCGCCAAAGCTTTTGTGGTGACTGGCTTAACAAGGTAAGAGGAAGATCCAACTGGCAGAACAATGGCCTCCGCCATTTGTGGAGCATTCTGCTCCAACAGATAGATTTCAATGACATATTTCTAAAAAGCTCAGGCCCTATATGTAAGGTACACTAGATTTCCTTGAATTTTGCTTGGCAATAGTATGCTCGATGTAATTTCCTATCCTTATTGTGTTTCTAGATGAGTTGGAAACGTCTTTGAAGTTTCTTACAATGGCTGGTATTGAACTCAACTTATGAAATCTAAATACTGCATTAGCTTTTCCAAATTGTTGCTAATATGTCTCTGCAATAATCACACATCAATTATGAACAGACATCGTGTTGTAGCATGGTTTGCACACATAAGCTAATTTTTTTCACAGATTGAAATAGCACTGCATACCTTGCAGATTGTAGAGGAATTCAGCAAATAGAGTTGGATATGTCATTATCCACCACAAGTTGTCTGAGGAGCTGGCTATTACATGATTACAGTGTGCCTGTTTGGGGTCTGGGTTCGGGAACTCCTGCAAGACAGCCCTCGGTGAGGACCCTTGGATCTAACAGGAGAATCCGGGGACTATGTCACGCGGGATTTGCAAGAAAACAAAGGAAAGGGAAAAGAAAACAAAGAACAATGAGAGAACAATGATAAGCTTCCTTGATATCAATGATGATACATGAGCTCTCGCAACCGAGAGAAAACTGAAGTGAGACAAGACTCAAAACTCATCTAAAACTCATGTGCTAGCTCTACTCATATATATAGTACAATGGCCTTTGGCCCAATATAGACACTCTGACTGATTTCGGTGCCGACTCCTGGAAGGAGGCCTGATTTGCAGGAATGCTGGCGGTGCCTCTTGAAAAGCCTGAAATCACGCTGACGCGGGCGGTGACGGGCCGTCACTTGTCTGAGCGCCGCCTCTTTGTCTGCGTGGTCTGCTTGGTCTTCTGCTGGGCCTTTGACGCCCGACCTGCGGCTCGATCAGGATCCTTGGACTTGACTTGGTCCGTCAGATGCATGAATAGTCCCTGCATCAGAGGCATGTGACTAACACTCCCCACCAAACCGACACTCACCAAGAAAAGAAGGAAGCAAGCTTCGAGGGCGGAAACCAAAGCCCGAAAAGTGATCTTCACGGGAATGAGGACGGGCGAAATTATGGTAATGGGCAATGAGGTCCTGGCGTGTTTGAAGGGCGTCAGGAGTGTTGAGCCCCAGGGCAGGATCGACATCAATGAGGAAGTGAGCGCGCACCATGTCTTCGAGGGCAGCATGGGCGTCCGAAGGAACAAACTGGCACTCCATGAGAAGGCGTGTCCGAGACCGGAAGGCACCGACGCATTGGCATTCGGGTTGCAAGTAAAAAGATAGACGACGCCGATTTAAAGAGCTTACCAGGATGCATCTGAGAGCAGCACAGAAACCAGCTTGATGGTGTACTGAAGGGTCTGGTGAGGTGGCGGCATTCTGCAAGAAAGTATCAAGGCCATGAAGAGCATCAGCAGGCCATTGCCAACCACGCTCATTAGCAATATAGAGCCAATTTTTAGTAGTGTCCAAGGTGGCATTATCCTCCCCTGGAGCTGCCTCGACAAATCGGGGATCCCACCGGAGATCCGCCGAGATCCGGATCTGGAGTCGACCCAAAGATGGCCATCCATGACCTTCGGCCAAAAAGGAAGACGCCAGTCGGAGGTCAAAAATCTGGGGCATGGAGGGACACCCAGTGAAGCATATGGACAAGGAGCCATGCCCGTGGGCGTGGGCTGCTGAGCCTGCTCCCTGAATTCTCGTACAAGATCGGGATCAAGCGCTTTGCACCATCGGTCCCAATCAGAAACAGAGAGCTGAGTACAGACAGGAGGACTATCCCAACCTGTAGGTACAGTCTTACTATCCAGGAGAGCACGCAACTGATTGTAGCCGGCTAAGTGCTGCATATACACTTGGGCAAATTGAAGATCCTCAGGATGCCCAAGATTCTTTCGCACCTGTGCCAATGCTTCGGCTTGCCATAGAGGTAAATGATGAGCAAGCTCTGGCATGTACTCCTGATGAAGAGTATGAGTCCGATCATGATCTGTGAGATAGAGGTTAGTATCCAAGAACAACCACTGGGTCTGTGAGTCACCCTGAAAGTGCTGATGTGGCCCATCACGGAATTTGTCCTGAATATCAGCCAGATAGAAGTCATGGAAGATGTACACCATCGGCTGGACAACGCGGAAAGTGATTAAATCAGGGTCCTCACAGTGAAGGAGGTCGAAGACCAAGAGGGCACAGAGCAAACCTTTGTCTGCGATTGAGAGGTCCGGTCAGATCCGGAAAAAATCCACACTGCGCATGGGAACATCAACCTGACCATCTGCGGCGTACCATTTGAAAAGAAAGTAGTGGCGTCTGGCAACCACATGATCCAGGTAGCTGGAAGGAGTAGCAAAATCCACAGACGTGTGGATACCAAGATTAAAGTAGCATTCCTGTTTGGTTTGGGCCTCTTCTGCAGATTGGATAGCTTGCTGGAGCTGATTTTCAAGATCACGGATTCGATTATCTTTTTCTAACGTAAGACGTGGATCGACACGGACGCCAGCGAAGGCGTGGCATGTGAAGAGGATTGCCCAGAGTGTTTAGGCGCCGGCGTGGCAATCTCGGCGTCATCAATAATTTTTCGTTTTCGAGCCTCGTAGTTTCCATCCCCGGAGAGACGTCAATTGATTGGTCAGCGTGGAAAGTTGAGCTTCTAAGGAGGTGAGGCGAGCGTCACGCTCGGTCAGATCATGAACTTGAGTGCGGTAAGTCTGAGAAAGCTCCGCATACAAGGTGTCGAGCTTAGCAATGTCTTTCTCCTTGTCACCCGTGAGGGTGTCCTTTGTCTTGTTACGCGCCCAATAATTCCCGAATGGTGGTTTGTAACCGAGCCCGCCGGGTCGCCAGCGTGGTGTTCTGATCATATGGCGCCTTGAGATCCTCACGGGCCCGCAAAAAGACCTCGTGATTTTTTTGAAGCTGGTTCCGTGAGTGTGAACGTGCGTGGTAGCAGCTTGAAGGTCTCGGTGGAGCGCATCTGAGGTCTCCAGGGACGCTTGAACCACATTCATGAGAGCTTCCTGTGATTCTTGCAACTTGAGAGCCGCAGCTTGAACATCCTGCTGATATTGATACAGGAGTTGGCGAGGATGTGGAGGTGGAGGGGCCCGCTTGGTGGTGGTTTGGGACGCCTCGAGAAACATGACGAGAAGTGGAGCGCGTGGGCTTCGTGAGGAGGAAGAGGAAACAAAGTGATACGCGTGTGGAGTTGTTGAACAAGAGCAGGAGAAGGCTGGCATGAAGGTGCAGCCTGTTGGTGTTGAGGAAGTGAATGTAGAGATTGTTGAGTGGAGGTATGAGAAATGGAAGGCGACACAGGAACATGAAGATAATGATAATAAGAGCTTGAAGATGGCCACCCACGGAAACTTGAGAGGACAGAGAGGAGGAGGGCCCGGCTGAAGGCATCTACTTCTTGTAGGAGTCTCAGAAACAACATTTGTGGCCAATCAAGAAAGTGAGTGGAGAAGACAGCCGTGATAACCATATTGTAGAATGGTTTATTGATATGGGTGTTCTTGATAGAATACCCAAGGAATTTGCGCCATAGAAACTTGACGAAAGTGTCATGGGACTTGGCAATATTTGTAAGGCGATGCATGTTCGCTTGATATTGAACAGCGCCAAACTCAGTGACATCTATGTCGTAAAGCGCCCAAGATAAACAAGGTGTTTGCAAAGGAATATGGAATACCGTAAATCGTAATCGAAGTAAGCGGGATCGTGGTGCCATCGACCCACAAAGAGCATATCCTTCCGGCGGTTGACGATATTAGCAACAAACTGCTTCAATTGGTCTGGATTTGGTGCCGGAAGGTCCATTTGTGAGAATTCATAAAGCTTGTGGCGTTCCGCAACTTCCCGATTCGGGCCGATGAGGGCTTCCCAAAAGGTGGGCGTCAAGAAGGACACAGACTCGAAAAGAGCCGGATCCCTTGGAGTAGCATCTACGGATCTATTTGTTTATATGCCCCATGTTATGTTTGGAACTACATTATAAGTGGGTAGAGTGTGATATGATGTTATATCGCCAAAGCTTTTGTGGTGACTGGCTTAACAAGGTAAGAGGAAGATCCAACTGGCAGAACAATGGCCTCCGCCATTTGTGGAGCATTCTGCTCCAACAGATAGATTTCAATGACATATTTCTAAAAAGCTCAGGCCCTATATGTAAGGTACACTAGATTTCCTTGAATTTTGCTTGGCAATAGTATGCTCGATGTAATTTCCTATCCATATTGTGTTTCTAGATGAGTTGGAAACGTCTTTGAAGTTTCTTACAATGGCTGGTATTGAACTCAACTTATGAAATCTAAATACTGCATTAGCTTTTCCAAATTGTTGCTAATATGTCTCTGCAATAATCACACATCAATTATGAACAGACATCGTGTTGTAGCATGGTTTGCACACATAAGCTAATTTTTTTCACAGATTGAAATAGCACTGCATACCTTGCAGATTGTAGAGGAATTCAGCAAATAGAGTTGGATATGTCCTCATTATCCACCATAAGTTGTCTGAGGAGCTGGCTATTACATGATTACAGATGTAGCCTGTTTGGGGGTCTGCGGGTTCGGGAACTCACTCAGAAGCGGGTCCTCGGTGAGGACCCTTGGATCTAGGGGAGAATCCGGGGACTATGTCACCTTGGGATTTGCAAGAAAACAAAGGAAAGGGAAAAGAAAACAAAGAACAATGAGAACAATGATAAGCTTCCTTGATATCAATGATGATACATGAGCTCGAACCGAGAGAGAAAATTGAAGTGAGACAAGACTCAAAACTCATCTAAAACTCATGTGCTAGCTCTACTCATATATATAGTACAATGGCCTTTGGCCCAATATAGACACTCGACCGATTTGATTGCCGACTCACGAAGGAGGCCTGATTCAGGAATCTTTGGCGGTGCCTCTTGAAAAGCCTAAAATCACTGGCCGCCGCGAGGCGGTGACGAGCCGTCACTTGTCGGCCCGCCTCTTTGTCTGCGGGTCCGCTTGGTCTTCTGGCTGGGCCTTTGACATCTGACCCGTGCTCGCCCCGTGGATCCTTGGACTTGACTTGGTCCGTCGTATGCATGAATAGTCCTGTACCAGGAGGCACAGGACTAACACTCCCCCCACCAAACGACACTCAGTCTGAAGAAAAGGAGGAAGTGCTTCCGAGGGCGGGAAACCAGCAGTCTGCATTAGAGGAAAAATGAGATCACATTTTGTCCCATTAAGGGATGCTTAAAATGCCATGTCGACTTTTAAACCGGCCCAATAAGAGAAGAGCTCCAAGATATCTCATTCCAAGATATGTGGCGCCTGTAATTAATACAATTTGCAACTAACTTCAGTAGTATCATTTTTTCATTATAACTTTTGATCCGAACTCGATTCAAAACTTTTTGTAGCAATGGGTTCGTCTTCACAAGATCTATCTAGTGATAACCCATTCATACATCTTTTACGATATAAATATATAAGAAATAAGCAAAAAATCATATTTTTTTAAGGTTAACGCATATGACCATATTGAAATACATCATAACCATATATCATTGGAAAGATCTTTTCATTCTACATCTAATGCAATAAACGCCGCAACATTTTGACAAGTGGATCAAAAGTTATGGGGGAATAACAACAACAATGAAGTTGTTGGTGCTGCATTAATTGCAGTTAATAGTGGGTAGCCATTCCATTGGAGGATTCTTATGGGGATGAAATGAGATCTCAAATTTCCTCTAATGAAAGTGATCTTCACGGGAATGAGGACGGGCGCCATTATGGTAATGGGCAATGAGGTCCTGGCGTGTTTGAAGGGCGTCAGGAGTGTTGAGCCCCAGGGCAGGATCGACATCAATGAGGAAGTGGCGCACCATGTCTCGAGGGAAAGATGGGCGCCCAAGGAACAAACCGGGCACTCCATGAGAAGGCAGTGTCCGGAGACCGGAAGGCACCGCCGCATTGGGTTGCGGTAAAAAGATAGGGCCGCCCGATTTAAAGAGCTTACCGGGATGCATCCGAGAAAGCACGTAAAACCAACAGCCGGTGTACTAAAGGGTCTCGTGAGGTGGCGGCATTCTGCAAGAAAGTATCAAGGCCATGAAGAGCATCAGCAGGCCATTGCCAACCACGCTCATTAGCAATATAGAGCCAATTTTCAGTAGTGTCCAAGGTGGCATTATCCCCCAATCTGAAAGGTCGACAAATCGGGGATCCCACCGGGGAGATCCGGCCGAGATCTGAAGCGAGTCGATCCAAAGATGGCCATCCATGACCTTCGTCAAAAAGGAAGACGCCGGTCGGAGGTCAAAAACTGGGGCATGGAGGGACACCCAGTGAAGCATATGGACAGGAGCCATGCCGGTAGGGGTGGCTGCGAGCCCCGCTCCCGAATTCTCGTGACAAGATCGAGGGATCAAGCTTTGCACCATCGGGTCCCAATCAGAAACAGAGCCGAAGTACAGACGGAGAACTATCCCAACCAGAGGTACAGTCTTACTATCCGAGAGCACGCGAACCGATTGTAGCCCGGCTAAGTCTTTGCGCATATACACTTGGGCAAATTGAAGATCCTCGGGATGCCCAAGATTCTTTTCAAGACTTTGCGCTAACGCTTGGCTTGCCATAGAGGTAAATGATGAGCAAGCTCGCATGTACTCGATGAAGAGTATGAGTCCGATCATGATCCGTGAGATAGAGGTTAGTATCCAAGAACAACCACCGCGGTCCGTGAGTCACCCCGAAAGTGCCGATGTGGCCCATCACGAATTTGTCCGAATATCGGCCGGATAGAAGTCATGGAAGATGTACACCATCTATTTGGACAACGCGGAAAGTGATTAAATCGGGGTCCCTCACGGTGAAGGAGGTCGAAGACCAAGAGGGCACAGAGCAAACCTTTATGCGATTGAGAGGTCGGTCGGATCAGGAAAAAATCCTGCCGCATGGGAACATCAACGACCATCCTGGCGTACCATTTGAAAAAAGAAAGTAGTGGCGTCGGCAACCACATGATCCAGGTAGCTGGAAGGAGTAGCAAAATCCACAGACGTGTGGATACCAAGATTAAAGTAGCATCTTCTGCAGATTGGATAGCTTGCTGGAGCTGATTTTCAAGATCACGGATTCGATTATCTTTTTCTAACAGAAGACGTGACTGATCACGGACCCGTTTCTGCGGAAGCGTGGCATGTGAAGAGGATTGCCCAGAAGTGTTTAGGCGCAGCGTGGCAATCTCAGCGTCATCAATAATTTTCTGTTTCTGAGCCTCCGTAAGCCGATCCTGGAGAGACGTCAATTGATTGGTCAGCGTGGAAAGTTGAGCTTCTAAAGAGGTGAGGCGAGCGTCACGCTCGGTCAGATCATGAACTTGAGTGCGGTAAGTCTGAGAAAGCTCCGCATACAAGGTGTCGAGCTTAGCAATGTCTTTCTCCTTGTCACCCAGGAGGGTGTCCTTTGTCTTGTTCTGCTCCAACAATTCCTGAATGGTGGTTTGTAACTGAGCCTGCTGGTCAGCAAGCAGGCTGTTCTGATCATGGGCAGCCTTGAGATCCTCACGGGCCCGTAAAAAGACCTCATGTTTTTCTTGAAGCTGTGTCTCCAGAGTGTGAACGTGCGTGGTAGCAGCTTGAAGGTCTCGGTGGAGCGCATCTGAGGTCTCCAGGGACGCTTGAACCACATTCATGAGAGCTTCCTGTGATTCTTGCAACTTGAGAGCCGCAGCTTGAACATCCTGCTGATATTGATACAGGAGTTGGCGAGGATGTGGAGGTGGAGGGCCCTGTTGTGGCCGTGTTTGGGACGTCTGAGAAACATGACGAGAAGTGGAGCGCGTGGCTTCAGAGGAGGAAGAGGAAACAGTGACATGCGTGTGGGGTTGTTGAACAGGAGCAGGAGAAGGCTGGCGTGAAGGTGCAGCCTGTTGGTGTTGAGGAAGTGAATGTAGAGATTGCTGAGTGGAGGTATGAGAAATGGAAGGCGACACAGGAACAGGAAGATAATGACGAATAAGAGCTTGAAGATGGCCACCCACGGAAACTTCAGAGACAGAGGAGGGAGTGGCCCGAAGGCAATCTACTTCTTGTAGGAGTCTGTAAAACAACATTTGTGGCCAATCAAGAAAGTGAGTGGAGAAGACAGCCGTGATAACCATATTGTAGAATGGTTTATTGATATGGGTGTTCTTGATAGAATACCCAAGGAATTTGCGCCATAGAAACTTGACGAAAGTGTCATGGGACTTGGCAATATTTGTAAGGCGATGCATGTTCGCTTGATATTGAACAGCGTCAAACTCAGTGACATCTATGTCCTGTAAAGCGGCCCAAGATAAACAAGGTGTTTGCAAAGGAATATGGAATACCTCAGAAATCGGTCGATAAGCGAGGACCGTGGGTGCCACGAACCACGCATAGCATATCCTTCGGCGGTTGACGATATTAGCAACAAACCGCTTCAATTGGTCCGATTTGGTGCCGAAGGTCCATTTGTGAGAATTCATAAAGCTTTGTATGCTCCGCTAACTTCCCCGATTTGGGCCAATGAGGGCTTCCCGAAAAGGTGGGCGCAAGAAGGACAATGTGACTGAAAAGAGAGTTTCGATCCCTTGGAGTAGAAGCTTGAAGAGTCAGGAATTTGGGTGCAGGAACCATGGCTAAGAGCCGCAAGAGAGGAACCAGAAGGATGATCTTGAGAAGGGAGAGCTGAGAGCCGGAAGACAAAAACACAAGAGGCTTAAAAGGTTTTAGGGCGCCAGTGTAGGCTTAAGGGGCATGATGAGGGCTTTAACCTGCAATCGCTGATGATGCTAGGTGGGCATGCATGGCAATGCATTGAGAGGCAAAATTTTGGCTAAGTCCCAAAACGGTAAAAGGAGAAGCAATGAACGGTGGCGATCGGCGTAAAGGGAATGATCTGATGTGACGGTGGCAAAAGGGCGACATTAATGTTCGACGCGCGTGAAAAGAAGGAATGTCATTTAATGCGGCAACTCGAAGTGGGATATCATTAAAGCGAAGGTGTCGGAAGGTACCATGGCTAGATATGCGGCGGGAGAAAAGATTCCCCATTTAGTAACAGCCTTGCATTTCTACCACGTTGGCGAAATTTCTGATTGGGCCACGTCGACATTGAGGTCCTCGGTTGGCTATATAAGGCTTAACGATTAAGCCGGAGACACCGATATTTCGATATGTTCTTTTCTTTGGACTGCACGATAAGTGCACTATGCCTTCAAACTGCCTTGAGTGGATTACCTGTAAGATGGATTGCTTGGATCTCTGGCGGTGCCACAACCGTGGCATTGCTATGGACGGGTGGTGTGCCGGGATGGCTGAGCATCCCGAGCCCCTGACTAACGGGATGGAAATGGTGATTCACCCGCTGGGATCGGAATGAGAATTACTACCACATCCTCAGCGTATCACCTACGCCTCCAAACCCGGAGTAGAGGGTTTTCTTCTTAGGACTTAGTAGATAGGGCTCTGAGCCCGTTTTTGTAAATAGGGTGCTGCCCATAGCGGAAATAGATGGGCTCTGCCCACATTTTGTAAAAATTCCACCTATAATATAATTATGCCGCTTAGTCACTATATCATTTGTGTATGCATTATGCGGAATAAAGATCCGGTGGATGATTGTCACTTTACGTTGTATGAAATTGTTTGAGGCGAAAGCCATTAACTAGTGTAGGTAATGGAGTTCCATCTAATTGACCGACTTGAAAACTTATTTGGGTTGCACTACTTGAACAATTTGATAAGGGCCAAACCATCGAAACTTTAACTTGCGGGAAAATTTTTGTAACGAGAATCATAAAGAAGAACCAAATCTCCTTCTTTGAATGTTTTGGTCTTAATACGTTTGTCATGTAAAGATTTTTGCAACTGTTGTCCATGAAGAACACGAATGTAAACATCACGCCTAAGTTCATCCAACTGTTCCAACTGATAAACCCTTTCTTTGAGTCAAAGAAGGCGGATTATGGGCTGTAGCCAGTTGAAAACGGAGAGTTGGAAGAATGTATTCAAAAGGCATGAGAGCTTCTTGACCATAAACCAATTTGAAAGGAGTGTGACCAGTAGCTATTTTGAAACAAGTATTGTAAGCCCAAAGAACAGTAGGAAGCTTGTTTTGCCAATCAGTGCGAGAAGCGTCACAAATTTTCTTGAGAATTGTGACCAGAGTTTTGTTGGTGCTTTCAGCCAAACCGTTCCCTTGAGGATAGTAAGGTGTGCTCTTGTGATGATGGATCAGTAGATAATCCGTCAGCTCCTTTATGGTATGATTGATAAAATGGACACCTCTATCAGCGACCAGCTCAGGTGGGGGCAGCCAAAGCGCGTGATGATCTGGCGATAGATGACCTTGGCTGTGCTGGCCGCAGTGTTGTCTGGAAGTGCGCAAGCTTCCGCCCATTTGGTAGCGTAGTCAGTGAGAACCAGAATGTAGCGG
Organism: Isoetes taiwanensis; assembly: GCA_021234155.1. Taxonomy (NCBI): domain Eukaryota; kingdom Viridiplantae; phylum Streptophyta; class Lycopodiopsida; order Isoetales; family Isoetaceae; genus Isoetes; species Isoetes taiwanensis. The sequence goes on along the minus strand of JAJEKV010000054.1, from coordinate 2,255,809 downwards.
GCACGGGTGTGCCGCGCAGGAGGATCAATGGGTCCCACAAAATCCATCCCCCATTTGCTGAAAGGAAGTGGCGTGGCGACCGGCGTCAATGGAAGAGCGTCACGGGTCGCGGGCCTTCCCACACGCTGACAAGCATCACACGGCGTGGGCGCATGAGCGTCTTTGAAGAGCGTGGGCCAAAAATATCCCCAAGAAGAAGGATTTTTGCGTCGCCGTGGTGTCACCATGAAAATGACCACCACCGAAGCCCTTCATGGGCTTTCGGACAATATCTGGGACCTCATGAGGGAGAACACAGCCCGGAAGGACGGTATCCTTTCCCCTTTTGTAAAGATGGCCTGCACCATGGTGTAGTCACGGACCTCGCGGAGAAATTGGTGTCGACGGGATTGACGCTTTTTGGAGAGAGCGTGGCGCCCCGGTGGAAGAGCACCCGTGAGGAGATACCGCTGAAAGTTGTGGAACCAATGTGGCGTTCTCGTGACCGAAAAGAGTTGAAGCGTCGGGAAAGGCGTCGAGACTCCGTGGAGGGATCATCCGCGGTGGATGCGTGAAAGATAATCGGGACAACATGAGATTTGCCTCGCCTTGTGAACAATTTCAAAGGGTGCAAATTCTTGCAGAAGGAGGACCCAACGAGCAATGCGGCCCGTGGGCGTGGATTTGTTGATCAAATAAAGGAGTGCTTGGTGGTCAACAAAGAATTTGATCTGACTGCCTAAAAGATAGTGACGGAAGTGTTGGACACAGAAAATCAAACCCAAGGCTTCACGCGCTCGTGGCATAGTAGTTCGCGGTCGTGAGGATTGAGTTTTTCTGGCGGCATATCGGTTTTGGTTTGTCGATTAAGCGCGCATCATATTCTTGAGAAAGAATAGCTCCAATAGCGAACGCTGAGACATCTACATGGACATGAAAGGGCTTGTCCCATTGAGGAGGAACAAGAACCGGGGCCTGAGTAAGCAAAAGCTTCAACTGTTGGAAAGCAGCATCCGCCTGGGAATTCCAAGCCCAGGTGGATTCATCACCCGTGAGTTTATGAATGGGATCTGCAATGGCTGCTAGTCCAGGAATGAAGGTGGAGTAATAATTTACCTTACCCGGGAAAGAAGCGTGTCTCCTTGATATTACCGGTGCTTGAGCCTTGAGCACACAACCCGATTTTGGCGGGGATCCATGGTGATACCTTTGCGACAACGTGTCCTAACGAGAACACTGAAGTGGACGCAAAAGGTGCATTTCTCGGGATTGAGACTAATGCTTGGGACTCATCACATTTTGAAAAGACGAGTTCCAATTTATCCAAATGGTCAGCCATGGAACTGTAGGAAGAGAAGTCATCTTGAAAAATTTGAAGAAGGGATTTTCCTTCATAAAATCATGAAAACGAGGAGAGCATTATGCGTTGAAACGTTGATGGAGAGTTTGATAATCCAAAAGGAACCACCTTGTAGCAAAAAAGTGCTTACGGGGTGGTGAAAGTAGTCTTGAGTTGATCGATTCTTTGATTGAGATCGATTGTAGCCGAAAAAACCATCCATGAAGGAGTACATCTCATGTCCAAATGACCTCTTCGAGAACACAGTGCGTGAAGGGAAGTGGAAAATGATCACGCTTCCGGGCCCGATTTAGTTTCCGGTAGTCCACGCAAAATCGCGGATCTTTCCATTGTGTTTGATTGCAATGACAATGGGGCTCACCATTGAGAATGTTTGACCTCATAGATCAAACCTGCGGGCAAGGAGTTTGTCAATTTCTCGCCTTGGCGATCGCGGTAGTGGGGTTGGCCCGATCGCCTTGTCGTTGCTACGGGACGTGCATCCGATTTGGTAGGAATGGTGAGTTCCCCAAGGTTTTGTTGATCCCCGGAAGGTCTCAGTAGCTCAGTGAAAATGTGTTTGAACTTTTGAAGAGCGTGGCGACCGTTACGATAGGGTGTCGGGAAGATTGGCTAAACAATGCGGACTGGGCCGATTGTTGCCCACGTCCACAATCTCGACTTCGTGAGTCCGAATATGTGGGATAACGCCCGCAGGTGTCTTGGACAATATGAGCAGGAGGTTGAAGCATGATAGGATGAGTGGCGCCTCTGCGTGGTGAAAAAAGAGAGGTTGCTGATTTTCATCCGGCGAGAGAGGTTGCTTCATGGCGGCGTGTACATCAACAAGATCGGGGAGGAAGTTCAAAGATCCGAAAAGTGATCAACACGTTGGATGCGATTGCAAGGAGCCGTAGGGTCAAGCAAGGCGATACAACTGGTCCCGATCAGCGTCATTTCTCCCCAAGGATCGACATATTCTGGGTAGGGATGGCGAGGCGGACTTCCGCAGTGGAGCCCGACGATAGATATTACGGCCCCTCGAATCGATTGTCGAGAGAGAGGTTCGGCATTATCAACCGAAATGATCTTACCTGTTTCCAAGTCCATAGTGGCATTGAGGTGACCATCTGTGATGACTAACTGATCCGTGGCCCAATAATGGATACTCTTGGCCTGGCGGAGAAAAGGTCTGCCTACCAACATTTCATAATCACCAGGATCCTCTCCAACCTTCCAAACACCAAATTCTAAGGGGAATCGGAGATCACCAATGTTGATGTGAAGAAGAGGTGTGACGCCTTGAGGTCTCGTGATATGGCCATTAGCCAATTTGATGTCATATGGGGCACGATAGAGTTGTTTGATGCCCATTTGTTTGCGGAGTTTATCCGTGATGAGATTGACAACGCTACCTCCGTCAATTTGAACATGATTGACTTGTTGATTGCCCACCGTGGCATGGACCGTGGGTGTAGAGGTAGCAACAGCCCCAACCAAAACGGTCGGGAGTGGTAACTGGTCCTTGAGAGCAGGACATAGTTTCAAAATTGTTGCCAAACTTAAGGGAATTTTGATTTTTGCCAGCTCCTCTTGGAGTTCCAGAGGTACATGAGAAAAAGGATCTGCTGGATCCAGCGTGATAATGAAGCAGCAACTTCTTTTAGTAGGTCAACCTCGGCAGCAATATTCGGATATGTCTGAGAGCGTGGAGGTTGAGATGTGGAAGGTGCATCTTGTCTTTGCTGAGCTCTGGTGGTGGCATGAACATTAGCCAACGTGCGGCCGTCCGCAGCTTGCATGAGGTTCAGAATGCTTTGGCGTACTTTAGGCATGACATGAGGCATGAGTTTTTCCAAGTCAGGTGCAAAGTGAACCTTTTTGTCCTCTTCATGAGGGATTGTGTCGACTGCAAAGGCAGGTTGCGTGCCATGAGGAAGAATGGTTAAGGGACGTGACGCCCTGGTCTGGCGTGAAACCAAACCAACCCAGTTCGACGGCTGGATTGGAGGATTAAGAGCCTGAAAAATTTCTTCCTGTGCTTGTTGATCCATCTGAGGTTGATTGGCAGGAGCTGGTTGATAGCATGATTGCTGAGGCACGCGAGGTGGCTTCCGAAGAACGGGACGCGGCCCTTGTTTGCCATTGGCAATCCAAAGTTGGTAAGCCGTGAGGCGGACCGAGGTGGTCTGATTGGTGCCAGGAAGCTGCACCTGAACTTGTGGAAGTTGAGGACATGCCGTGGTGGTATGACCCCATTCGTGACAGTGATAACACTGAGCTTACTGTAACGGTCCTGGCCACCTAATGGGTCAATATACCTATTTATGTATGTATATACATATTCATGGCATATATGCAGCATGAGATTAGGGTTTTGTCTCTTTGGAGAAAGGATTGTTGCAGAGCATGAAGTTTGCTTCTTGGAGCTAGAAGACGATCTTTGGAGGCGCAATCAATTACAAGGGGTCCAGAGGTCTATGTGGAAAGAAATTATCAGCAAAGGAGATCGGAGCATGAAGAGCTGAGCAGAATAATCATAATAGTAAGAATATGCATTGTTTGATAATTGTCTAACTATGGTAAAATTCTAAGGTTTGGGATAAAGTATCTTTCTTAGCTCATGGAGATGGGGCTAATGCTGAGAAGTAGCCTAGCACAGATGTAGAGCGTCAACGACCCCTCGGCATCAAGGATTTCAGCATCAAGTTCGCATGTGGATCTTGAAATAGGAATAAGCGGTCATCTGACATCAAGGATTATTGAGATTGAGACGGGTCCACATTAGTACAAGGAGAGCCATGTGAAGCTTGGGGGTTTCTGAATGTGACTATAGCATGAAGTACAGCTAGTCTGAGTGCGTAACTGTAAGTTTTCAAGTTTTTGCATAGTATTTTATCAAGAGCATCATAGCTAATGGATTCAAAGTATAAACGTTATGGAACGTTGTATTCCTCATGAGAAGATGGTTTCGAGATAAGTTTTGCATTATAGAAGATGTTAGTATCTTTCCTTGAGCAGTAACGTATATAGGTATTGAAGCTACATCAATGACAGTCAGGCTCGTAACTTCCTCCACATGTTTGTATTGTGATCATGATCTTCACCAATGAGTTAGCTACTTCGGCATGGTTAGGTTGTATGGGCAACCTCGACAAGGGCTAAGAGTATGATCTAGGCACATGTTTAATAAATATTGTAATGAACTTCACATGTCATGGTCTTTGCATTGCTCTACTATTGTCTTGGTATTTAATTATATCTATTGGAACCTCCGGGGTCGGACTTCTAGGTTCGGTGGCCTAGGTTGCTCTGGCATGCTCATGTTCATCTGTGATTCTCTGTGGTTCTTGTGCTCTGTGACACCGGGCGTAGTTTCCCTGATCAGGAGGCTACGCCAACTCTTGTGACTCCATGGTAAGAGGTCCTCCAGTGCCAGACGTGGGCTGAGAGGGTATGCGCATACGAGGTTCACCCCACCACCTGCTACAGGGCTTGGAATGTAAGCTGGCTGGGCAACATGCTGCTAACAGGGCCTGTATGTAGGCTGGCTGAGCTACCCATTGTCCCGGAGTTTGTTTATGATGGTTTGGTACTCTGGTTATGTTCTTTGCTCTTGATGTTCATGATGTTTTCTTTATTGTCATAGTCTAGCGTTGCACCATAGGTTCTTGTGTCTTTGAATTGTTATGTTTGCTATCCAAGATTCCAGAGTATTTCCATGCATGCTGAGGCAGCCAGGGATCCCCACTTAGTCACGAGGACTAATCCTAGTGAGTGCATGTGCAGTCAATTCTGACTCAGCATCACTATTTCTGTCATAACTTTTGCATACGGATGAGTTTTGGCTTGATCAGACCCATTCCAGAAAGCTTACTTAAAGACCTTTCCAACAAAAGAAAAATCACCTGAAAAGGATCTCGGGTCGCCGAGATATGATGCTTCAAATTTCGGGCTCCAAAACTGCCCAGAAGGATCAAAAGGGGGGCGTGTGTTGGGTCCCCGTTGTTGCTCCGGTTGCTGATAGAGTTGATTTGGTTGAGCCTGCAGTGGTTGCGGCTGATGTGGCGACTGTTGCTGAGATGTTGTTTGCACTTGATAAACCATCTTGTTGCGGAAAGGTGTAGGATGAGTGCGAGTGCACTCTTCCGTGGCATGATTGCACATGTTGCATCTTTTACAATGAGGCGGGCCATTGGTGGAGTTGCACTCATTTGCCAAGTGGCCTTGATGTTTGCAGATATGGCACCAGATCTGACTGCGCTGCGGATTGGCGTGTTGAGGTTGGACAGCAGTCTGTGGAACCATGACTGGTGGTATGAAAGGGAGCTCCTGAAGAGCCACGCCACGGGAGGAAACATTGACGGAGTGATTGACAAGGTCGATAGCCTGCTCCAAAGTCTTCGGGCGCAGGTATTCAGTCATGAGTCGGATAGCTGGAGGAAGTCCTTGGAGAAACCAGACCAAGATCTGGCTCTGTGTCGGGTACTCTTTGAGTTTGCTGAGCAGGATATGAAGTCGATCTGCAAAATCCCTGGCGGACTCCGTGGGCTCTTGTTGAAGGTCATTGAGTTGCTTGAGATGAAGTTGATCATCATCCGTGGTTCCATAGTGAGAAAGAAAAGCAGTTTTCATTTCTGACCAATCTTGTTTCCAGTGGCTTTTGTTGGACATAAGCCATTGATGAGGAGAGCCACGCAGTGTGGTGGAAAAGATATGGAATTTCAGTTGAGGTTGTGCATGACCATTTAGGACAGCCAGAGCCTCAAATTCTTCCATGTGGGCCTGAGCACTTTGGTCTAATGGTTTGCCTTTCGTGTTGCCAAAGGTTGGATAAGTCAGCTTAAGGGTCTGAAAGGTAGAGGTAAAGGTGCTTGGCTGGACAGGAACTGGATAGGGATTATATTGTGGTGGAGTTGGAGGTGGCATGGTGCCTGAAAGACCCTGATGAAGGGGTGACTGAGGGGGAGGTACTGGAGGTGCTTGATCATTGGTTTTGAGGTCGGTAAGGTTGTAAACAGGAAGAGCGGTGGGAAATGTAGGGAAAGGAAATTCCTGGGGAGGAGCAAAAGAGACATGTGGATATCCCTGTCCGCCCGGAGGAGATGATTTGTGAAGGCAGAGGCGTATGGCCAGAGGAATGATGGATGTAGGCATGTTCGGGGGTATGAAAGTAAGGTTGAGAAGGTTGAGCCTGATAGGGCTCCTGATAGTGATGAGGTGACTGAGGCTGTGAGCAATGTTTGCACACTGGAGGTGGAGAACTGGGACGAGACATGACACGAGGGGTGGGTGGCGCCGACTGAGCCCTAGACCAAATGTGGCCTCCCTCAATGTCATAAGCAGAGCCATACATGTCGCGAACAACTTCCCGTCGATGATGGCGCTTTAAAGCGGAGACGCCCACGGGGAAAGAAGTTCTCCGGGCGGAAGTCGAGGCGAACATGGCGGCTGTAAGAAAGGAAAATCGAATCAGACCCAGCAATGGCGGCAGTGTTTGGGGTCTGGTTCGAAACCTTGCAAAGACAGCCCTCTGGTGAGGACCCTTGATCTAACAGAGAATCGGGGACTATGTCACGCACGGATTTGCAAGAAAACAAAGGAAAGGGAAAAGAAAACAAAGAACAATGAGACAACAATGATAAGCTTCCTTGATATCAATGATGATACATGAGCTCTCGCAACCGAGAGAAAACTGAAGTGAGACAAGACTCAAAACTCATCTAAAACTCATGTGCTAGCTCTACTCATATATATAGTACAATGGCCTTTGGCCCAATATAGACACTCGACTGATTTCGTGCCGACTCGGAAGGAGGCGATTTGTGAAGGAATGCCGGGCGGTGCCTCTTGAAAAGCCTGAAATCACGCCGACGCCGATGGCGGCGGACGGGTCGCCACTTGTCCGAAGCCGCCTCTTTGTCTGCGTGGTCTCGCTTGGTCTTTCTGGCCGGGCCTTTGACGCTGCGACCATGCGGCCCGATCGGTGGATCCTTGGACTTGACTTGGTCCGTCGTATGCATGAATAGTCCTGTACCAGGAGGCACAGGACTAACAGTGCCTTTGGGTCCATTGCATTGACAAATTACGACATTGAGTTTGAAAAATGTCAACTAGCTTCAATGTACTTTGACATCTTCCATTATTGCCTTCTCTATGCGTGGAGATGGTCTAAAGGAGCATATAATAGGTATTTATATTGTTTTGTCTCTATTCTAGTTGCACTTTATTGTACTTAGGTGTAAGAATATTCTCTTAAAAAGAGCAGATTAGTATTGGGTCCATTATGGAGTGTGAAATGGCAAGCCATCATCAGGAAAAAAAAGGTGTTTTGGGACAAGTTGGCATTCTTATGCTTCAAAATGTAGACTGTTTTGAAGCTATGATTTGAACTAAGCAATATTAACTGAATTTCATATTCGTTCTAATGTTTTCTACACCATTAACTCTTCTGGATAGTTCATTTGGCCGGCTCTTCTGGATAGCCCATTTAGCTTACACTTTGAAATTCTGTTAAGTAACACAAGGCACCCGTATTCCAAATATTCAAGTATTGTGTGCCGATATAGTTGGAGCATTCAAAATATTGGATGCAAGTACATTGGATCAACGGTTACAAAGATGTTACTGATGGACATTCTGCATGGGAACCAAAGGGCTGTATCCAATACCAGTATTAGATATATAAGAGCACGTGGAATTGATGAAGCCATCATTCTCAGGCTTTTATTTGGATTTGTACAAATTGGTTTGAACTTCATCGTTACCATGGTTGTTTATTGCATATTAAAAAATATGACTACAAGATCTTCAATGCAATATTTTGCAATCCTCAAGGTTAACCGTGTCACTCCATGTACATTGTAATGGAACGTGACTATCCATATGTAATGAAGGAAAATTAATAGGAGTCATTATTCATTGTAGTGAAGCAAACAGAGATAGGAATTGCAACTATCTATTGGATTCATGCTTATATATTTTTACAACCAGCAAATTCTGTTTCCAACACAGCATTTAACATAGTGGCATAGACACACCATCATAATGATCAAAATTCTTCTCCATATCTCATTATTACTTCGTTACACATGAATGTGTAGATTTCCATGGCCAACAATCATATCACCACATATAACAACTAGAAATAACCTTTTTCATTTAAGTTGTGGAGGTTGCTCTAAAATTATTTATCTTTGTCACTTCCAATGTTTATACTTTGTTTCCGCGTTTGTTTGTTCGAATAGAATTGTCTCCTTAGCAGATTCAATGCATACATCATGGGTCTTCCTTTTAACATTTATAATTTAGCATAGGCATCCAACTTGGGGTCTATTATATGACATATACACTTAATTTGATGTAACACATGTTTAAAAACTTCAAAGAGGTTTAGTGCATCAAATGAGCATGTTCAAATTGGAGAAGGCAACCTAATAAACATTTATGGAATCCAATATCGAGCATATCTCAACTACCACGTATATGTGTGAAATTTTTTTAATAAACATTTATGGAACCCAACATGACATAATCAAGCTCCTCCATATATCTTTATGCATTGCAATCATTTCTTTGTTTTCCCGAATCCGATAAAAACTACACATTATTCTAGATTAGTACTTGGCCCACAACTTTTTATGCTTACATTGTTGGACACCTCCGCATTGTACAACTCTACCCCTCAAACTTAACATAGTGTTGCTAAGAGAACAGGGTGGATACACTTTTTAGATGCTACAAGATACACATAGATATCCTAAATCTCGCATGTCCACTCCTCCAATTGAGTATATCCATCATCAACATCTATCCTTCCAAAAATGATAGGAGGGTGTATAGCAACTACATGCTCAAGTACCTAGGTAGTTAGGCCGTTGACATGTGTTAAGCATCCAAATGCACAAAAACTCATCGACTACTTATATGAAGTAGCAAGTTCATATTGCAAAACAAATTTCTATAGTTTACTAAAGCGTATCAATGCCTCACCATAAACTCATTTCTGGCAAAAGTATCATATAAACAAAGACAACATTAGATCAAATTCATATTTCCTTCCACAATGAATCCTTCCATAATCTTTATCAATGAATCTCAAAGCATTCCTTAATATTACCATTGCCCCCTCCATGCCACATTAGCTATTCTAAACAACAAGGAAACAACCAACTTTTCAAATCGTTACTAAGCCCGGCAACGCCGGGCACCATAACTAGTTTACAATAAATTCAAAGTCTTTGCCAAAATGCTTGGATTTTTTAAAATTACTATAGTGATGGCTAATATTTGCCTCTCCATTTTGTGGAAGTTTAGCCAAAAGCAAGAAACAATGATGGAGAAAAGTAGTTAGTTTAGCCAAGTGTTAGAAACTTCTAGCCCCAATTTGAAGGTAGTTTAGCTAAACCTATTTTAGCTACACTAAAATATAGGTGTAGTAATTTATTCCATGCCGGCAGGCCCGTTACATAAACATCTTCTTCATCTTCTTCGCCTTATTCATCACCATCATCACTCTCTATGATACCTTCTATCACCTCTTGGTAGTCATGTAAATCTATTCTGCATTATGAGGCTTTCTTTACCTTTGATGCATTAAAGGGCCAAATTCCCGTGGCCAGTAATCCAGAGATAATATATGAAGGTGTAAGAGCTGAAGCAAATGCCTCGAAGATTATTGCTGCAATGTCTTCTCTTTTAGGTTCACCTTTAGGCTCACCCAACATATATCTTCCTCTAGAAATCTTGAAAGCATGTTTAAAAGCTCCAAAACAAGCCATGTCAAGTGGTTGAAGTGCATGAGATGTATGCGCATGCAATATTGCGTATAGCCATTTCCTTTGCAGCAAGATTTACTTCAAGATCCACGTGACTCCCATGCCCGTCCATATGATAAGATGAGGTCTTTCACTAGGTACTCCACCGTGGCGCTTCAAAATGGGCCAGCCAAAAATGGAATAATTCTGTTGTCATCCAAGCTCAAGGTTGGATTGCTTAGATTGCTCCTTCCTCACATCCTCATTCTATTGCCTTTGAATATGTAAAAGCTTGGCAGCCTATAACCTTCAGCATTACATAATTCAAGAATTGTTACCCACTCTCGGTTTTGCATAACTAACTCATGGACATTACGAGCACCTCTTCGTGCTACTATCTTCATCCCACTAACCTTGTCGGCTTGTACATTGGCCTCGTCCGCATTCCAAATTCTAGAGGGAGGGAAGTCAAAATTTGAGTACACCTCTTCTAAACCAGCATACCATGCACTAATGTTTGCCTCATTCATTGCCTTTGCTCTAGATATTTCCAAAGTTTCCGTGCTTCTCAATGATATATCGGGGTGTTGATCTTTAAATAAACGCCACCATCTCTTTCCAGGAAGACCATCTTTGCTAGTTATTGCTCCAATTTCATACAATTCTCCTATTCTTTGCATAACTACATCTAGGGTGACACCCATTCCTTTATCAACTCTATCTAATGCCCATTGAACAAGCTCCTCCTCTTGTCCAATAGTCAACAATTTAAGATTGTTTTGATTCTTATGAGCAATTGTGCCATAAAGCCAGCCTCTAATTGTAGATTCAAGAATGTATGTTCTTCTACCACCCTCTCTAATTGATATAACATTTCCATATCCTCTTTAGTCCATTGTCCTCTTCCACAAATGGGTGCCTTCATTCTCGCTTCGCTGTGTTGGTTTTTCTCAATTTTTGCTTTGGTGCTGCCACTCTCTTTCCAGGTTGTGGCATTCCTTTGATGCATGTGGCTTGTGGAGATGAGGTGAAATCGGATCTTGTGAAGCAATTGCAACCTATGAGTTCCAAAATTGAAAAACTAATGTCCAGGTAATACACAAATTGGACAAAAATGAATCGTGGAATGGGAAAAGAGTTGGTGGGAAATCCACCCATAAGCATTAATTCAGCAATTAATCAGCCCATATGCATGCCACTCAAATAAGCATATACCATCTTCAAATTCGTCCTCCTTGGGGCTCCGACAGCATGGGCAGGGGCAAGAAGTGTGCATCAGACAAGTATGCGAGATTCTTGGAGCGAAGATGCTTGATACATAATAATAAAATATAACACACAATATAAGTACAGATTAGTACATCTCATCAAATATGTCCACTAAATCATAGCAAACCGATATTAAAAAGTGTATAAAATACCAAAGAAATCCCATGTCATTATGCTAGATCCTTTCCAAAAACCTCCTATGTGGTTCCTGTCATGATGTTCATCTTGTCTCTTGCTTTTGTGATTCACTCCAATCTATTTTTTGCATGATTTCTTCCACTCTAATTTTGTATTTTTCTCCTTTATATGACTGGAATTGATCGCTCCTTTCTATCTGGTCCTCTCCTACCCTCCTAGTTTGAGTTCTCGACCATACTATTATTAGCTCGTCTTGATTCTCTTCTTGATAGCCATTCTTGTAGGCTTAGTTATGCCATGGTTGCTTCCCTGACCTCTTTTTATTACTATATTGCAAGGGTGGTTCACACTATATTGGCCCTACAACACTAATGAATGACTTTTAGGGGGGTTTATTTTTTATGAATACATCCATATACATCATCCACAAGTATGGTTTTTTACGCATTTCATACCATACAAAGTGATGAGGGGGAAGTTGGCAGGACGAGATACATGTATGGAAGGGCTTTTTTTGATCTATGGATGCAAAGAGGGATTATCGGATTTGGGTTTCTCATTGTTAGATATATTTTCTAGTACATTTGAAATAAGTATTTATATGGGATGGGTATAAAAAAATGCTTGTACAAGTATGGCATGGGTGCAAAATTTTTGACAATATGAGACCTTATAAGAGGGTTTTCTTTATAGATAGATAGATAGATAGATAGATAGATAGATAGATAGATAGATAGATAGATAGATAGATAGATAGATAGATAGATAGATAGATAGATAGATAGATAGATAGATAGATAGATAGATAGATAAGTGTATATAGAGGGGTTTCTTTTGACCATATGCACGCAAATAACGTGTCCCAATCTCATAACCTGAGCTTTGCATGTCACCAGTAGATGGTCCTAGGCTCACTGGAAAGCTTCATATTGGTATATGATTCGGCCCTGATCTATCAAGTTAGATATCTGATTTTTGCACTTTTTAATTTGGGCATCCTTTTTTGCATGCACGCAATGCAGTTTTGATAGTAAGATACTTTTTATCATTACTCTTGATATCACTCTTGATCTGTGACTTAGTTTTGGACTATTTTTTCTTTTTCTTTTTTTTTGCAATGAAAAGTTCTTTTTAAAGGTTGTCTGATGGTGTATGATATGGCCATGATTGGTTATGTTTTCTAAGTCCAAACACCATTTTTAGTGTCTGATTCAATAAGGCTTTTGAAAATCTTGCACTCTATCATGGCCATGACAAGGAGAAATAGCATTAAGATCGTCCAACAAAAGAGAATAAAAAGAGGGACCCAAGCCTTGCGCGCTTTCGAGGTTTTCAAACAAGAAATAATTTTCGCTCGATAAAAGATTCTGAACACCGACCTTCAAATGCTCATGTTCACCATAGCTGGAATGGCCGTTGCAGCATGTACACTACCTTCTCGTTCAGCTCCAGCTCCACCTCTACCTCCACCTTCACCTCCAACTCCGGGTCTCCCCGCGGTGCCTCTTCTCCTGTAGCTCTTAATCTGTTCGACAAAAAACCTTCCCATCTTCATGATGTTAGGGATTGAGTTGTTCATTTATTTATTCCGTTCTTTTTCTAAATATGTTGATGGTTTGGTAACACATTGCTCGATATATTTCTGCATCATGTCCGCGCCTTCAATAGCTGAGGTATGATTTTAATGAGTTTTGTTTAAAAATGTCTTGTTTTATGTGTTCTCATGTTATATAGCATCGGTGATCTCACTGAAATAAATTGTTGATTTAGAGCTAGTTTCTGATCCCATTTTATTGATTAATTGATCTGATTGTGTTGATCTGATGAATGTAGGTATCTTCTAACATAGTGGTATCAATCTACGAGTCAATAGTTTCAAGCTTTCACCCTCTTCATATTTTGCAAGAAAGATATATTCTTATATCCAAAAGAATAGTGAGCGATAAATTTTGAGGAACCCTTGCAACCCAGGGATTCTTCACATTTTTCGGTTGGAAACTAGGTCTTCCTGTAATGTCTTTAGCTAGCTTTATGTAGAAAATATAACTTTTTAGACATAGAATTTGTCTTCATATTTTTGGGTGATTCTTCACATTTTTCGGTTGGAAACGACGTCTTTGTGTAGTGTTTCATGAGCCCTCAGTAAACACTACACAAACGTCTAGATAAACGTCTGCAATTACTGAGCCCTCAGTAGTCATTATCTCCGCTTGTCTAGTATCATCATTACTGCAAAGGTTTTTCCCTTGAAAACATTTCGAGGCAGGGGTTTTTTAATCATAGTAGTAATGATTGTACTAGCCCATTGTATGGGTCCCATGACCTATTGGTCTCCGTGGACGTTAAAAAATCTATTCTATTCTATTCTATTCTATTCTATTCTATTCCTGCTAACTTTATGTAGGAAATATAACTTTTTAGACATAGAGTTTGTCTTCACATTTTTGGTGATTCTTCACATTTTTCGGTTGGAAACTAGGTCCTTGTGTAATGTTTATGTAGGAAATATAACTTTTTAGACATAGAGCTTGTCTTCGCATTTTTTGGTGATTCTTCACATTTTTTCGGTTGGAAACTCTTTGTGTAATGTTTCTTGCTAGCTTTATGTAGGAAGTATAACTTTTTAGGCATAGAGCTTGTCTTCACATTTTTCCGTTGGAAACTAGGTCTTCTTGCTACCTTTATATAAGAAATATAATTTTTTAGATATAGAGTTTGTTTTTCACTGCAAAAGAGTCAAGAAGTATTCACTTTAGGAGGGGGGGCGTGTATTGATAGTGACACCTTCTTTAAGTGTATGTCTTGAAGTGCTACCTGAAGAACCATAGACAAAGAAAATCGAAAATGATTTTTTTGGTCAATTAAAAAGCATGGCTTAGAAGCTCTTGGTTCCCTGGTTTGAGGTATACGTCTTGCATATGTCTGGAACCCATGCTAACGGACTGTATTTTGGAGTCATGGATGTGTCGGAGGTGAGATATGACTTCCATGTGTAAGCTTATCCATGGCATCTTCAATGTCCTTTGATGTGTTCATATCTACTCTTTATATTTTTTTTTTTTAAGAACGTGTTTTACTTCATATTATACACTCAAAATATTACAAAGTACTTCCAGAAGTAAGAAATGTCCCTGAAGCATCAATCACTTTTAGATGATCACTCCATATTGGAATTTTAATACGATCAGGCCAATTGGAGATCTGAAAGCAATTATACAACTTCTTACGAATTTCTTGAAGCACCACCTGAGAAGAAATACGCTTATCATAAAAGACCTTTCTTCACCTTCGCTTCCATACACTCCATATTAGCCAAGACTTTGCCATGTGAAATGCAATCCTTTTAGACTCAAATTGACTTAAGAGGTACGATATAATTGACATTTATAAACTAGTGCACTCATTCAGTGTGAAGTCATCATTTTCAAAACCTTATGGAAAGGCTAACTACAAAGTCATGTGAAATGGGGAAGATTATCTATGCTTTGTATGGGGTTGGTAGATATGAAGGATTATATACTCCACCACTTTACATTTTACCATGTTAGGAAGCAACTAATGGCTATAAGTCCCACTTATTCATTATTGTGTCCAAGACATTAAAGGACAAACATTTGCATTCAACAAGTTAGGTTTTGCAACAATATCTTAATGGTCGTTTTTCTCAAAAGATATGGGACGCAGTTACTTTGGCCCAAGTGAAACCTGCTCATTATCATGCACACATAAATCCCACTTTGGCACCAGGGCCCCAAGCTTATTTGCTTGCTTCATTGTCCGGGAACAAGCTTTGTAGCTATTGCATCAATTCGCCGCGGGTCCCACAAAGCTACGGATTGAGATGGGTAGATGGGAGCGGGCCGCGAATTGCCGCGAGAAGTTTAGACTATGTACTGTTGCCGATTCTGTGTTATTGAAGATGAAAGCCATACTCTTCTCGAGTTGCCGCTTTTGAGATAGTCCGGAATCATTTTTCGACCCTAGCATTCCATTCCACGCTTCCACAACTTCTCCATAAGCACCATCACGTGCATGACTTGGCATTATACATACTTGAGGTTCTAGATAAACGTCTGCAATTACTGAGCCCTCAGTAGTCATTATCTAAGCTTGTCTAGTATCATCATTACTGCAAAGGTTTTTCCCTTGAAAACCTTTCGAGGCAGGGGTTTTTTAATCCTAGTAGTAATGATTGTACTAGCCCATTGTATGGGTCCCATGACCTATTGGTCTCCGTGGACGTTAAAAAAACTATTCTATTCTATTCTATTCTATTGTACATATTTTTCAAAATTTCTCTACATATTTTTTCAAAAAAATGCATTTTACAAGTATAAAACGTATTTTTGGCAATATAATACTCCAATCAAAAAAAGAAAATTCCAGCGTGGACGCATCGCCTCTTCGCAGACTTTGGCATGTCCACAAGTCTTCTTAGATGTGTCCGCAATTTTTTTGGGTTATATTTGGCGCAGACTTCTTTTTGTTGCAGCGAGACCCAATGGATGTGTCCATGCAGGATACATGTTGCACGCAACACCAATTAGATGCATTTGCAAATAATAATAATAATAATAATTTTTTTCTCGCAAGAACGCTTCCAGTGTTTCTCGCGGACACCGCATTTTCTGTGTGGATGCTTCCTTCGCTACAACAAGAAAAGTAATTTTGTTGCAATGACACACATTAAACGCATTTGCGCAGAAAATGAGGCGTCTGCGATGAGAGACCCACTAGACATGGAAGAAGAATAGAACATAATAGAATAGATTTTGTAGCGTCCACGGAGACCGATTGGCCTATGGGACCCAAACAAAAAGAGCGACAAAGCGACATCGGCGGTGATTAACCCCTCCATCCCCACCCCGGAAGGGTTTTCGAGGGAAAAACCTTAGCGATAATAAGTATCTTTGGCATCTTTGTACAATTGTATAGGACAGTTCAATACCGTCCCGGAGGACACAACTGAGTTTGTGCATCCATAACCTCTAGGAGGTATGACCCCAACAAACCCACTGACGCCGTATTCAATAACTCATGCAATGGTTGGCCAGGCACTAGTAATCGAACATACCGCTCTCGGATATGGGCAAACGCTGGGCAGATCTGGAGGGCATGACATTCATCCTCAATGGCGCCTTGGTGGCAACACCGGCAAAACCTTTGCTCTCGTGCTTTCGAGCCCAACGTTAACGTCTCAATGCGGGCGATGTACACCCGTCTTGAATGGAAGCTATAAGTGCGCTTCTTCATGGGCAACCGGGTGTACAAATCTTGGTGTGGGCCTCTCGTGAGCCTAGGATTGACTTGCTGCTGATAATGTGCCAGCTTAACGTGCGTCAGAGCATCTGCATCCCAGAGTTTGCGAAGGAAAGTAGCATCTAGGTACAACTTAAGTGCCTTGTGATCTTTCTTTGTTCTTACATGTACGCATCTGAGAAACTTTTTTTTATGTTCGCAAACGCATTTAGCTCTCGTGGACGCCACGTTTTCTATGTAGAATCGTCCAACAAGGTTTGCACCCGCGTCAATTTCTGATGATTTTCTACTGATTGATTATTATTTTCATGTATAAAATGCGTATTTTTGCAAAAGAAGTGGAAGTTTCATATGTTTTTGTACTTTTTTCGTATCTTACGTGAAGTAACTTCTACCATATCCCCGGTACTTAGTAGCGTCTCAGTCTTTGTGTCTAATCGATGTATTGAAGCAGAATGAAAGGGGGTTCTTTTTATATTTTATACGCCTTTCAATATGGTTTACTATGATTTAGTGATGTATTCAAGTGGATATGTACGGATGCGTACATTTAAAACTTCATATATTTACAGACATTGTAATGACTTTTTCCAATGGGTTCATCCCATATATTTTTGTAACTTGCATGCAAATATCAGATCATATATATTTAGGGCACTAAACAACGGGTTTGTTTTCTCATGGTCATTTGGCAGGACCACGAGATGGGAGTCTTGCTCTAATCTGCCTTGCAATCTAGATAGATATCTATATAGCTCATAGAATGAAGACACTATGGCTATCAAATTTGTAAAAAATTAGATTCTAAGAACTAACAGATTGTGCACCTTGAACTCTAAGAGTATAAATTCGAACCCTTAAAAATTTTTCCTTTGTCGTTCATGTATCAATGGTAATGAGAGTTTTGGATTCCAAATAGATCTCCTTGTTGTGGACTATGCGTTGGTGGCAAAATAGAATATGCATGTTGTCAAGCATTTCCAAGTGGGAACTGGTAGTAGAGATGAGAAGGTAGACTTCGATCACCTACCACTCTACTTACAACTAGCTTGGCGCTAGGGGGAGGAGAGGGAAGAGGGCTAGGCATTAAGAGAGAGAGACAAACATGGGTTTAAGCCAAACTATGATCAAACATGGCCAACATCGGTCTAGTAATGGGGACTTTAAAAATTCATTGGCCCAAGATCAGGGTTCAAGTAGACCAACCAGTCCTATGGTAGAGACTTTAAAAATTTGCCATATGTACTAAATAATCACATGCAAAGCAGCTCCCAGCATATCATGCCTAGGTAGTGGATTGGCTTCCATGTGAGTATGTAGATGTGATGTAGAATGTACTCATAATTTGATGATGAATAGAATGACGTCCTTCAGTTAAGAAAAAAAAAACTATGATCATTTTATAAATATGTTACGTTATATTCCTATTGTGATAGAAATTATAGATGTGATATTATGTTCTAGCTCTTAAATATAATGTTTTATAGGAACTAAGCATCTACAAAATGGTTTAACATGTTTTCATCTACACAGTAGTCTCTATGAATGTTTTTTTAAATTCTAAGTGTTTCACAATGATCGTTAGATAAAGGGAACGTGAAAACCATTTTCAAATTTTAAAAGTTTAAATGTTGGTCTTTCCCATTTCGGTCCCTTCCCGTTCCGAATCTTAGGTCCCATTTTTCGCTTCAGATAACTATGATCCAAGTAGAAACTTCATGAAAACAAGAATAAATACCAAATGTATGATCAAATATCTTCTAAAATTCTGCTTTGGTGTCTTCCAAATATTGACTCATGTTTCTTGCATCCTCGGCCATATGTTGCACTTCGACATAGCTCCTCAAGCATTTCTATGTTTGATCCTTTGTGCCATGTCTTCGTGTGGTGTCTTTAAATTTTCCTAGCACATATAAAATCACAACTCATGTTTAGCTATGTAAATGCCATGTTGCCATAGCATGGCCACAATAAGCTTCAAACCTTTTCTATCCGAATCTCCAAGGATTTGGACCCTAGATAACTCCATGAAAACGTAAAGAATCAATACAAAAAAGTGTTTAGCTAATCTTCAAAGCTTTTGAACCTGTAGGTGGTCGAATTTGACGAGGCCAATGCCTTAATCCGCGAGAAGAGAATGTAGGCAGACGAATTGAATTGAGCCTAGTTCTTTAGTCCATTAAAAGGGAGCTTCACCTGCATTCAAAGTAAATGGACAACTAGATAGAATGTAATGATTTGGCACAAATGTATCAATCTTCATGAACAAGTTTATCAACAACCTGTAAACACGTTTACAAGCAAGTGCTCTGCCTCAAAAAACCTACCATATTCTATAAATCTTAATGTAGAAGATAAGTTCAAGATTTCATCACAAATTGTTAGTGGCTGCAGCTTAAAAGAAGGTAATCTTTTCCATGTCAAGGTTTAACACTAGACCTGTCCCTGCGACTATTCCTGATCCATGGAACACACGATCTCTGTCACTTAAACCCTCACGAGAGAAATTTCAATTTTATAATATCCCACCATGATTTGAGTCTTCACTTGTTTCTTAATGACCTCTTAGAATTTCAAGACCAATGGGGTCACCTATACCTTGTGGTGATTGCTCAAACATTGGAGAATTTGGCAGTTTTTGCACCAGTCCAAAACTGCCTTCTTCGATATTTTTCTAGCATAAAGTGACCTAAACCTTGCTAAAGTTGGAGGTATTTGACTGTTTATCATAGAACACATTGAGTTTTATGTTCCCATGTTTTCTTGCTATCATTTGACATCGGTTGAAGGTGCCAAACCTTATTTTGATCAAAAAAACTGCTCGCGGTTCAAGAATTGTTTCCCTCTCATTATAATGAGTTTTGATTTAATTCTTCTGGCCATGAGTTGCTAACTATATGAGCTATAGTTTCATGATTTTTTTAGAGTGTTCATAAGTCATGTTAACCTCAATATTTACTAAAAGAATATACTATATAGAATTCTGGATAAAAGTATATGTTAAAATGCTCCAAAACAACCATCCATAATGCCATGTGGGTAATAAATGATGCATTATATTTATATCTACATAGAACATAACTCTTACCAACTTACATATAGTGTAAATAGGAAGGAAGGAAGAAGTTTTAACGTCCACGGAACCCAATCGGGTTATGGGACCAGAACAAACAAAGGGGGCATAAGCCCTAATAGAACAGAGGGCCGAAGCCCAAAAAACAGAACATGGGGTCTAAGCCCAATAACAACAACAATAATAAGAATCAGGGCTATGCGCTCTCCGCCCGCGGGTCCGGAGGGCCCGATCCCGAATAATAGCTTTGCCCCCTCTATAATCGCCTTGCTGCCGCCACAAGCGAGTTTCCGAACCGGCACAATTCCCCTTTCGCAGGCATT
The DNA here is from genome assembly GCA_021234155.1 of Isoetes taiwanensis. Taxonomy (NCBI): domain Eukaryota; kingdom Viridiplantae; phylum Streptophyta; class Lycopodiopsida; order Isoetales; family Isoetaceae; genus Isoetes; species Isoetes taiwanensis. The sequence goes on along the minus strand of JAJEKV010000054.1, from coordinate 2,235,673 downwards.
GCGGTGGAGTAAGATCCTCGGGGACGGAGAATGTAGTCCCCCGGATGATTGCCGTGCAGCGGGACATGCGGCGAGAGATGGCATCCCTAAAGTGGACTAAGAGGTGTCGCCGCGATCGGGCATCTTTGCTCCCCTTTCGAGGCCGGAGATGGCGCCTTCGGCTGGATATGCATCTTTCTAGTGAAAAATTGCCGTGCTTCATCTGTACCGGAACACCCACCGTTCTCGGGAATGCCGACTAGACGCAAGGCCAGGGCATGTGGCCTAGCTGCTGGCTTCGGACCTGGCTCCGAGGCAGAGGTGGGCACCGGATCTGGTGTCGAGGCCCCGACCAACCCATCTGGTGCCGTGGAGGTGCGCGGTGGAGATCGCCCACCGACCACACACGCAGCCTGGTAGGTGCAAAGCGGTAGAGCAATGCAAATGCTGGGATGTCGGACTGTGCTTAATCCCGGCAGGACGGTCTTTGGGGACCGGCTGATTTGTGCCCTCACCCGACTGGAGCAAACAACTCAGAAGGTTGCACCAGGCCACTAGTGGCAACTGAGCAGAGGCCTGAGTGAAAGTAACGGTAGACTGTACCATGTGGATGCTGGCCCGGCATTCACGGGGCAGATTACTGAAAGCCGAGCATCAATCCTAGCCAGAAGGCTGCAGAAGATGCATCGAACAGAAGTAGAATGTGCATCTAAGTGTGCCAGGAGGGGATGCTGGGGCCCAAAGAAAGGAGCTGCTTGAAGGTAGGGTGCAATGGTGGAATCATAGGGTTCTTGCAGAGGCAAATTTGGGGGCCGGGATGAGGTTGTTTGATTTGGGGGTCTCCTAGCAAGCGCTTTATCCGTGAGGTCATCTTTGAAACTATAAGGGAGGGCACAAGCCGGTGAAATCGAGGCAAAGGAAGGCCAAAGCAAGCAACTGGAGACGACTAAATCACCGACCCTATGGACCAAAGCTATGAATCAAAACTCAAGGCAAGCACGCCGAAGCAAAGGGAAAATCGAAGCCAAGGGGGGTGGTGAACTGTTCAAAGTGCGGGCGGCTAAGCATGTAAGAACCGAAATCGAAGGCGGACCTTAACCTCGTAATGGGTTGGCGGTTCATAAGCCGGCTGCCGGAAACTTGGTCGAAGCTGGCCTGGTATGGTATGGCAAAGCCCAACACTGTTGTACAATCCAAAGCCAATTCCTGAACCTGGCCAATTCGGACCCAAAACCCCTGCCAATCCAAAACCCCTTGCAACACCGTTAGAGAGACTGGCCGAATCGTAACCCCTGACCAATCCAAATCCAAAACCCTCCCCGCCAATCCGAAATCAAACCTTCTACGCAAAACCAAATCGAAAACCCCGCTTATCCAGATCCAAACCCCCACGGTGTTAAAATTTTGCCGATGCGGGGGAGGTCTGGCGAGGTTCGATCTTCGCCGGTCTTTGGCGCGAGGGCCTTTTTCGCAAGGGTCGCTTAGATCTGTACCGGGGAAGCCTCGTGGCTCTGTGGGGCTTCTGCCTGCTGCGAGGCTTCCCCCTGAGCGAGCTTCATGATGTCGGCCATGGCGCAGGCGCTAGGCGGTGGTGTAACCATGAAATTTTTGGAATCCAAACATGATGTACAACAGCCGAATTGCCATATTTAGCCATGACAATATATAAATAGACCATATAACATTTCATACATGCTTCTTTGATTCATAGAAAGAGACACTACTTTTCCCTAAATATGTCTTTAAAATAGTTTAAAATGTGAGAAATGACATACATAGAGATTTCTTATATAGGTTATATGGTCTTATTGAAAAAAATTCCATAAAATCTGCTTATTTCTTACTAGCATAAACTTCATATATATGTTACTGCTATAAAGCATTGTCATCCAAGTAAAATAATATTACGTATAAGTTAGCTTTCATGTATATTATATTTTTTATCGATGAAAATCTTTCATGGCAATAGAAATATCTAGTTGCATGTTAAAGTAACATGTTATTTCTCAGGTTTTAATTTATATGGTCCACGAGACCAATTGTATAGAGCATATATCTCTCACTAGCCTTACTATTTTTCCCCATAGAATGATACTATGGCTTTTTAGCTTCGATCACATGATTTTTGAAAGGTGTAAGTGAAAGTCCATCTAAGTTCAATTGGTTATAAATGCCCTATAAATTCTCAAATTTTTGTGCTTCAACCTTACCCTTAAATTATGCAAGCTAACCTAATTAATTAATTTTATCCTATAGAGAATCATACAAGTAAACTATATGTGAATGTTGAGATCAAAATAGATTAAGGTGGCACCATTAATGATTTTTAAACTTTCAATCATTTGGACCAATGATGGTCTGCAACTGGACTGCAGATAGCGGTCTATCTTGATTTTTTATAGTAAGAGTTTTTCATATTTTTCCTTAGTTCTTTTTGCGTTGGCTTCTTGACATGAGATATTTTGAGGATGTGATTTTGTAAAGTCACACCTTAGGGCACAAATCTAGAATAAACATGGAAAATATAATATAATTGATGCTATATAATCTAGTACAATCCTCAAGATAATGAACAACAAATATTTTTTGTGAACAAAGTGGTTCAAGAGCTACTCGTGTCCCAAAAATCAACTTAAAATGGACCAAGATAAGGATATTATCAATTTTTGAATGAACTATGGACCAGTAATGGGCAGGTACAGATATCTTTTTTTTTTTTTTTTTTTTTTTTTTAACCATGTCTTTTGCTCTTTCCACGAGCTTGTTTTTTTTTTTTTTGAAGAACGTGTTTTACTTCATATTATACACTCAAAATATTACAAAGTACTTCCAGAAGTAAGAAATGTCCCTGAAGCATCAATCACTTTCAGATGATCACTCCATATTGGAATTTTAATACGATCAGGCCAATTGGAGATCTGAAAGCAATTATACAACTTCTTACGAATTTCTTGAAGCACCACCTGAGAAGAAATATGCTTATCATAAAAGACCTTTCTTCGCCTTCGCTTCCATACACTCCATACTAGCCAAGACTTTACCATGTGAAATGCAATCCTTTTAGAAGCGATCCAGCGATTTGGATAAATACCAAAAGAAAGTGCGACTATCCAAAGATACTCCAAAAGAGAATGCGGCCCGGGACCTAAGACTACTCAGCTCTACACACAAATATAAACAATGCTCCAATGTTTCAATGCACCGCTCACACGTTGGGCAAAGTGGGCTTACTCCTGGCTTAAAGCGATGAACCATCTCATTAACTCTCAAAGAGCGATGAATCGCCTGCCAAAGTAGAACATTTACCTTTGGAGGATTATATTTAGACCAAACAAGGTTCCACGAGCTTGTTTTTGCATTGGTTTTATATCCTTATAAACTTTCATAATGTGATTTTTTGGAGGACAACCTAGAGTCATATGTAGCAATGCTATCCATTTGTATAAATTCCCTAAAATTAAAAATAGAAGTAAAAGTCAAAACATCAAATTCAAACTCAACAAATATTTTTATAGGATGGAAGACCTCGTGAACTACTTATATGCCAAATTTGAACTCAAAAATGATCTTTTGAAAGCTGTTGTTTTTATATGACAACTGCTTTCTGGAAACCAGTATTGGTTCTCAGAAGGTAGAGGACAGTGTTGACCCTGTCATGTTTGAATTGCTCTATCTTCCTTCATAGACTTCGAATTAAGATGTGGTTTTTTGTGCTTTGCTCTATATCTCGTATAAAAAAAAAACATTATAACCAAAAAAATAAAAAAAATCTTTTCATCAAGACAATTTTACTTTGTGTGAACATGAAGCTTTTGGTACTTGACCCCCTTGGGTTTGCTAGAGCAGAACTTACAAGAAGGGGAATTGATACATTTTTGTGTATTTTTCTGTGAAGCATGACTGCCATATATGAACTCCTAGAAAGGGTTTGGCTAGTTTTTCTGTTCTTGATTTTATATGATTTTTTTTTGTGAACCTTCAAAATACCCTTTAATGGTCCATCATAGGACAGATCTAGTATTAACAACATTGCAACAAATATGAGTTTATGTGAGCATTTTTCTTTTTAAAAAAATAAGTTCTAACTTCCTAGACCAAAGATCAAATGTATAAGCTATCCCTCAATTTTCCGCTAGAAACCACATATTGCTTCTCAAGAGATAAATTCCAAAAGCTAGACTTGGGAAGGATACGTAATTCCTCTGCTCCAAAAATCTGCATCAAGAACATCGGGGCAGTAATTCCCTCGTCTACAGAATGGGTGCCCCTTTTTGCCATGTATGCAATGCAGTTTTGACAGTAAGATAGTTTTTATCATAACTCTTGATTCGTGACTCAGTTTTGGATTATTTTTTCTTTTTCCATTGAAAATCTCTCTTCAAAGGCTTTCTGATGGTGTATGATATGGCCATGATTGGTTATGTTTTCTAAGTCCAAACGACATTTTTAGTGTCTGATTCAATAAGGCTTTTGAAAAGCTTGCACTCTATCATGACGATCACAAGAAGAACTAGCATTAAGATACCTGTCCAACAGAAGAGAATAAAAAGAGGGACCCAAGCCTTGCGCGCTTTCGAGGTTTTCAAACGAGAAATAATTCCCGCTGGATAAAGACTCTCAACACCAGCCTCAAGAGCTCGGCACTCCGACAGTGGTAGATGTTCTGTCATCTAAACTATTTGGTCCTCAGAGGCCATTGTTGAACGAGAATAATAGATTTAATATTGCAGGAATCTTTAGTTCTCAACAGCCAGTACCGGAGATCAGGTCTGACACATTTACCTTTCAAGATCAGGAGGATCTCCAAAGTGCTCTAGACCTGCAAGTTCAATGTTTTTCACCTACCCGTCATGATCAGGTTCAAACTAATCATTCTTAGAGAGGGATGATAACCGCATGTATGATTGTGTCTATTGTGGAATGGACACAATTGTTACAGTTAGTAAAGGCTTTGGTCCTAGATACCGATGGCCTATATGTGGGAACAAATGCTGCTTCAGTACAGACATTAGAGTCAGAGTTATCGCTACAGCAGAAGCGTTGTGACAACGTCAAGCTAGCAAATAGAATCAGGCTGTCTCAGTGTCTGTTTCTACTAGGTCTTTGAACTTGCATATTATAGTTACAGATGCCCTTTTAGATGGAGTTATCTCAGATGAATGCCCTTTCAGACTAATGCCCTTTCAGTTGTGGATGAGAATTTGCATTTCTTCACTAGCGTCATGTATGTGAAGGTTGCTGGAGTTATCTCCGTTACTCGGGTGGGAGCGGCAAGACCGGATCGTCCTCGACATTTTTTTGGTTCGGTTTCAAGATGCTCTCAGCCGCCAACATGTTCTTCAGCATGGCAACCATCTCAGGGGTACTACTTTGTCAGTACAGGAGAAGGACCTCTCCTCTCTTCAATTGTGTAACCATCAGGAGGAGCTCTGCAAGGTGAGGGTAGTCCGCCTTCCAAAGAAATGGGCAGTGTACAGAGGAGGCAATCATTCTAGACTTTCAATACTTGGATTAGCTATCTAGAATATTTAAATAGCACAAAATTACCATTAGCATTAGCATTATCCTTTTCTTGTGCTTTTGGTCTCCCTGCCCCTTTTGCTGTTTGGGTCACATGGCCAATTTATCTATCTACCTATCCATCCATCCATCCATCCTATAGCTTAGGTGCATCCCCTGGGCTATATTGACTGTCGATATATTCACTTAATGTTGGTCATTGAACCATTGCATTGCATAGATAATTATTCAGGCAATTATAGAGAACATACTGAGTCAAATTGAAATATTATCATACAAAAAAAGTGATTCTTAGAATTATGCCCTTTGTTTAAATACAAGACATTTAATGCACTATGACGGCCACAATATAGACTACGCATGCAAAATAAAAGAGCTGATATAGGAAAGATCACGACGAACTTGATAAGCTCTTCAACAAGAACTACTCTAGAGAAGAGAATCATTATACTAGAGGAAATAAAAAAGATGAGAGCGTGTCATAGGTTAAGAATTGCACCAACATTTGAAACTCTGCCATAGGCAACAAGAGAACATTCCTCAACTTGCGAAAATAGAATGGAGTCTTGCATTGTGGAGTTGTCTAGCAAGTGAGGAAGATTCCGAAAAGACGAGGCATAAAAGTCAAATTGCCTACAAAGAAATAGAGAGAAGGGGTAGATAACGTCCTCTCCCGAGGAGTTATGGTCCAGGAAAATGGCCGAGTGGCCATGTGGCCACGAATTCCGAGGCCGCAAGCACGGGCCGAGGAATTTCGTGGCCACATGGCCATGAGGCCATTTTCCTGGCCCATAACTCCGAGGGGAGGACGTTATCGGCCTTAACGTCCTGTGGCCGAAGCATTTAGCATAGTGACCGCCATAGTTCAAGCTTGGGGAGCCAGCACCATATTCAAGCATCACAGCTTCACAGAATCAGCAGGCCGATACTCACATCAATAGATTTTAAATGGAAACAAAGGGAAAGCACCTCCCCGCATCTTTGTTCTTGAAATAGAGCCAGCTCCATCTGCTACAGCAGATCTTCTGAATCAACATCCCCTTCAAGAAAACGTGATAAAAGCCGACAGAAGCTCTGTATGAGTAAGATTATAGATGTTAGGAGAGGACCGTTGGGAATTTCAGCAGCCTAAAACATTAAAACCGAGCTTCTGAAAGCCTAGCGATACCTAACTTTTTGAGACTGATATAGTTCGCTTTTGAAAACAGCATCTGGCCGCAGTTAGCAGGGGAGGCGATGATATCGTAATTTTGCCAAAGAAATGAAGCCAGAGAATCGTAGACGGATTTTGCCAAAGAAACAGAACTGTAGACGGATTTTTGCCAAAGAAACAGACGGATTTTTGCCAAAGAAACAGAACTGTAGACGGATTTTTACCAAAGAAACGTAAATCAGAAATGTAGAGACGGATGTCGCGGTGGTTGCATGCATCGTTACGGGCGATTTAACTATATGCCCGCATTTGTTGCCCGTGATTTGTTAGAACCGGCCGCCCGGGCTATATGGCGACGGATTTGTTGCCTGCCATTTTTGCTTGGCTATGGCGGAGGGCCCAAAAGAAAGAAAATCAGAGGAAATGTTATGGCCATAACATCTTTGTTATGGTCATAACCGATTGGGCCACATAATGTTACTGGACATAACATCTTGAGATCAACGGCTGAGATTAAACCCTACAGCTAAATGCTGAGGCCAAGGACGTTAAGGGTCACCAACTTAGAGCAGATTCGTAGAATATTGGGCAACCAAACCATAAGACAACATGTTTTTCTTTTATTGTTAGCAAACGAGGTAGTTTCGAAAAAGGCTGGAGGCATGCCTATGACGTGGTGCAAGATATATTAATTTGGATAGGAATAGTTTGTGGATATTGGTAGGCGAAGGCGGCGAGGGGCCAAATCATAGTGTTCAAGTTGGTTTTGAACGGTCGCGCCAAAACAAATTGGCCACTTGGGTGCAAATTTTAATAGGGCAAAGCTGCATGGCATAATGCCAGGTGCAAGACAGGACACATGTCGTATCCATACCACCAATGCTCCCACGTCATGACCGCTCATGATTGGTCCTCTCATGTGCCACACATCTAACGGCTCCGATCGTTTGCCACATGGCATCACCTAACTGGGCAAGTAAAAAAAACTTGTGTCTCATATTGAGGGCGGGCCTGCATGCCCAACACAGGTGCCAAGAACACTGTCCAAGTTCCCAGACGCGTGTTCCGGCGATCTCCGGCTTGGTAACCTCTATAATACTTTGTTTTTGCCTCCGCATTCCGTTATTTAATGCTCCTTGGTTTCTGATCAGGTTTCTGAAATAGGAAATTCCGAGCTTACCATGACCGCCATAGCTCTTCATTCAGTTCTTTTGCTTTGCCATTTGCGACATTTTGCGCTTTGAAGGTTTTGGCGCTGTGAAGGTTTTGAAATCAGGAGGCGGTTCTTTCTTCAGAATTTCAAGATTTAGAAGAAAATTTTGCAGGTTGTTTGTATGATCGGATCCGGTGATGGCAATGGCTGCGGCACAGGATGAAGGTGCAGAGATGGCGACAGATAATTTAGTATCGCCGCTTTCAAGCACCAATAACAAAGGCGGAATGGAGGGAGGAACAGATACTCAACTTGTGCGGGTAAAAGGGGCACAGCTCTACCTTGTGGACGGAGAAGAAAGCGTTTTGATGCAGTCCGGCGATTTTGTTCTCGTGTTTATGAGGCATTTGGGATCGTCCCTTGCCGCATTAGTCGCCCTTGTTAAAGATGTGGAATGGCCTATTGGAAAGGATTCCCCGGTCATAAAAGTGGGAGATTTTTCCTATACTTTTGCGCTTCCAGGCCTCATCTATGGTCTGATTTTTCCAGATTCTACTCCGGTACATTCTTTGCATAAATTCGAAGAGACGATGAAACATCTTTCGACGTTTGAATCTCATGTGGAGATTGGAGGTATGTGGATGATTTTTTCGGTTTATGTAGTGATGGATTGTAAAAAATGCGGATGCAGATCGGAGGTGAGTGGATGATTTTTTGGGTTTAGGTTAGTGATGGATTGTAAAAAAAGTGCGGATGTTGTGCAGGACCGACAAGGCAAGAAATGGCGGAACGATACTGGAATGCGATGGCAAGCAGGGTGGATGGATTAAGCAGGCAAATGAGGAAGAAAATATGGCAAGGAAGCGACGGCGGTGCGTCATATTTAAGCTCAAGCACAGAAGTAACAGCGGCAGATGAAATGGTAAGAAAAGGGAGAAATCCAAGCAGCAGAATGGCGAGAAGGGTGCAACAAGTCCGTCGGATGTCTGCAGTTTCAAAACTGCTATCCAAATCTCTGCTAAAGGGCGCCATAACCAAATCTCGACACGTTGCGAACAGCTGGGCTGCGCCAAAGGATTCCGCCAAAAAACCAGGTGTGGCAATTGCTAGCGTAGACGCATTTGCTAAAGTAGTGGAAGCCGTGGAGGGAGGAGGAGGAGGTACCATTTCTGAAGGCGGAAATAAAGAAATGGAAAAGGAGGAAAGCATAAAAAATGCATGGACACTCAACAAGGTCGGCCTTCGAATGCTCATGTCCGCCATAGCTGCAATGACTGCCGCTGCAGCACATACACCACCTCCTCGTTCAGCTCCACCTCCAGTTCCACCTCCAGCTCCAACTCCTCCTCCTCGGATCGATCCATCACCTGAAAAATGGCTCTTGCCGCCTCAAAATGGATCCAAAGCTTCAATTTTCTCTCCTGGGTCTGCTCCCCGCGGTGCCTCTTCCCCTGTAGCTCTTAAACTGTTCGACAAAAAACCTTCCCGTCTTCATGACATTAGAGATTGAGTTTTTCATTTATTCATTCCGTTCTTTTCTGTAAATACGTTGATGGTTTGGTAACACATTGCTCGATATGTCTCTGCATCATGCCCGCGCCTTAAGCAGCCGAGGTATGATTTTATTGAGTTTTGTTTAAAAATGTCTTGTTTTTTGTGCTATCATGTTATATAGCATTGGAGCTAGTTGTTGATCTCATTGAAACAAGTTGTTGATTTAGAGCTAGTTGCTGATCTCATTTTGTTGATTTAGTGTTCTCATTAATCAGTTGATCTGATTGTGTTGATTGTGGTGATCTCATGAATATAGGATGAGAATATCTTCCAACATATTGGTATCAACCTACGAGTCAATAAGTTCCAAGCTTTCAAATGTATGCAAGGGTTCCTTCTTCATATTTTCCAAGAAAGATATATTTTTATGTTCAAAAGAATAGTGAGCGATAAATTTTAAGGAACACTTGCACTCGAGGGAGTCTTACACATCTTTTGGCTGGAAACTATGTCTTTGTGTAATGTTTTTTGCTAGCCTTGGATGCTTTGCATTAGGCTTGGGATGCTTTGTATATTTTGGCTGCAAACTTGTTGGAAACTAGGCCCTTGTGTAATGGTTCTTGCTAGCTTTATGTAGAAAATTAGCTTTTTAAACAAGAGTTTGTCTTGGGTGAAGATATATTTACTCTGGTATTGGAGATCTCGGAGCTGTGAATATCATCCTTCGGATTCTCAATCCATCAAGGCCGATCCATTCTCGACGGGATTTGTTTGCGGACTCCCTTTTTGGAAAAATCTCGTCCTTCATCGCAGACATCCATTTCAGATATTAACGTCGGCTAGGTACCGCTCAACCACCATGAAATCTCAATCGCCTCAGGGAGATCATGTCCTTCGGAATCATTGTTGGTCATCCCTTCCTTCAGTACCCTTGGGACATGGTTGTTATCCTCTCCCCGAGATCACGTCAACGGCACGATTGTGATCCCCGTCTCCTGGATCCCGCCCCGCCACGACCTGCATTCATCCATCCGAGGCGGGTGATCCGCCTCCGTGATCCCGGTCAACAACACGCTTGTGATCCCTCCTCGGGATCCCACCCTCGACCTCGATGACTCCGATTATTCGCTACCGCGTGATCCTCGCCTCAGGGATCCCCGCCACCGACCGCAGAAGATCACGCTTCGGATTCCGCCCCAGAATGACTCGTTGACATGCCACGCCATTAGCCATGGTGTTCCCTGTGGATGATCCCCCCCGCGATCCTACATCCGTAGATGACCCGCCCATGTGCTATGCCATCGCCACCGGTGTTCGCGATATTATGTCCCGAGTGACCTCGACGGGCGCCATGCCATCGCCGCCATGGTGTTCTTACGTGATCCCGCCTCCTGGGATCCCACGGCCATAGCTAACTTGGATGATACGCCATGCCAGCGGCCCCGGTGTTCCTCCGTGATCCTGTGCCAATAGCTGACTTGGAGCACACGCCACGTCATCGGCCATGGTGTTCTTACATGATCCCGCCCTCCGAGATCCCACCTTCCTAGCTGACTTGGCTGATGCTAATCTTGTCCTCCAGGATCCTCCTGAGATCATAAATTCTCCGAACCGTTGGATCTGTGGCTAGGCAAATCTCACATGTCGGTTGTGTCCATGGTTATCCCGCCTTCCAGAATTACCTCCTCACAACTCTCTACCGCCCAAGTAGCAAAGATCGGGCTGTGCCTTTCAAATTTAAGGCTGACTGATGAGTTATTATTGTGACGTATGCCATACATTGGCGAATCATGCTGCCACGCATGGAAGGGGTTCCGGAGAAGGGAATTCCCTTTTCACCGGAGTGTAACTTTCGGATTATTCTGCACCCAAAGCTATCTCCTCTACACTTCGCCATCCATTTTCTGAGAGGAGAGGGCCCGATTCCAGCGGTGTTGTAGCCTTTGTGTCTCGATCCGAAGGCGCCAGGTAACTTTGTCCTGTTTAAAGTAAAAAATCCATTGGACCTCTAAGTTATCGTTTCTTAACCTTTGCTCTATTTTTAACGTTTTTAACTGTAGGTTCTGCTTGCCTCGACGGGCTTGGAAGATGGAGGAACCTATTGATCTAGAGGTTAGCTTGAATGTACTCCATAAATGAGAACTGGGGCTCGATCATGCCGCAAACTCTTTCAAGTTACCGTAATGTCTCCTGAAGTAGTCGAAGTTTGAATCGAGGAGGCAAGCAGAAATCCCCTACCATAAGGAAAGGGCTGACCCAAAAAAGTGATGGAGTTCCCTTTAGTTGAATATTCAGTTTTAGTTCAAGATCATCAACAGTCGGATGATGTTCATGGGGCTCAAGGGGATGTCAAGGTTGCTCAGGTCACTCCCAAGTGTTTTGCTTTAGAGGAAAATATGGAATACCCACAGCAAGAGCTCCCAAACTACAGTTATGGTCAGTTAGCCCGTAGATGGAGATGCCAAGTAGATGATTGCGCCTGCAGCATCGTGGATTAAAATTGTGCAAACTCACTTCAATTTTATCAGAGCTACCCTCTAATTTTCATATATTCTCGTGGTGCTTTCCCATTCGATTCCTATTCACAAGAGATACCACCATATAATGGTTCACATTGCTGCATTTGGATCGTTCCTAAATGGTAGCAAGGCATGGTTAGCGGGGCATATGACCAATTTGCAAAGCTGATCCCAACATCATCATTTTGCAAGGCTCAATGAAGCATGCTTAGTACTACTACATCCTTGTCAATGCCGTAAGATCTGCTTTCTAAATTAAAATTTCCTTTGATTATCAAGTGAAAATTTCCCTTTGATTATCAAGTGAAAAATTTCCTTTGATTATCAAGGATTAGTTTTTCAAGATGTTGTGGCCATTGGAGCTATTTGTTGATGAATTGGCATGATAGAGGCCGGACAAGCCTTGTCGTTGCATTTTGCACCTTGATTCTTTATCCCTTTTACATGTAGAAGTTTGAGGTTTCATAACTTTATGAAGTTGTTTCAGCTTTCTATCATATTTAAGGTATTACTTTAGGCAATTAGGTTCTTATTTTAGGGTTTGAATTCGGATTATATTTGCAGGTTTTTGAGTGACCTGTTGGTGAGATGGAAGCTGTTTCAGGAGTGACCTATTTTCGAGAGGTTTGCAACATAGAAGATCAGCTATTCTTTTTTTTTTTTTTTTTTCTTTTTTGTTGTCTTCATCTAATTGGTTGATATTCCACGCACTAATCTTGATGGTCTCTAATTTCTATTTTTCACCGCTTGAATGACAAGCTCTCCTTTTATCCATCGAAGTTTTTGTGTCCAAATTTTCTCGCTTCTTTCATTCCTTGAACATCCCGTTTATGCTGCTGATAATGGTCTTTAAGTCCTAACAAGATTGCATAATAAACGGGAGCAAATCATCTAAACGAGAGCAAAAGGAATATTCCTCAAAGATTCCCTTTTTTTCTCAAAAATGGGGCTAAATTGAGGTTAAAAAGAAAAAGAAGACATAAAACTGTATTTTGACCCCCCCAAAATAGCCCATCTTTTTCTGCGAATAGAGAACTGACTATGTCAAAGTGACACTTTTCCAATCAATTAGAATTTTTTCCAAGTATGTTTTTTGAAAGAACTCCTATTTTAAGAGAACATAACTTTTAACCTAAAATAAAAATGAAGTAGTAATTGAATTGTGGTATATTAAAAATTTGAAGATAAAATCTTGATATTCAAATCAAAATTTACAGTATTTTTAAAATACTCAATTTTGTGCAAAAGTATGAGAAGTGATGAGAGAATCAACCAAAAATATGAGAAGTGATGAGAGAATCACAGAAGTGATGAGAGCTCTTTGATCCAAAAGGGCCAAAATCCAGTTTTCCATGTGTCTTAGAAATTAGCAAATTTCTCTTGTTTGAAGAGCAGAACATAGTAGCGAAAAAGGGATATTGTGTTCGAATACGTGAAATCATTTTTGTATTCTGGAATACACTTGCTATTCCGGAATAGAGAAAGGAAAAAAAATATGAAACCATTTTTGTATTCTGGAATACATATCCTGTTCTTGAAGAGTCAAAGCTTTTTGGCATTTTCAATTTATTTCAATGACTTTTGCGATTTTTTTGCTTGTTTTGTGGGGATACAAGATTATGGCTTTAAATGATAAAAGGATTCCTTTTCTTTTTTTTTGGGACCAGGGATACTGGATCTTGGTTCCAAATGATAGTGGAAAACTTATTCTGGAATACACTTTGTATTCCGGAATACGTTTTGGTTTTCAGAAAGACCTCGAGTTTTCGCTTTCCTTGGCTTATCTTTCTCTCGGGACTTAGCCACACATTGCCTTTGCATGGGTTTTGCATTGGTTTTATGCGACATGTGAACCCATCGCTATTACATCGGCTAGGGTCGAAAGGTGTCCATCTAGGGTTGGACGAACAGGTCCGTCATTGGGTGATTCTGTTGTTGCAGCTCTTGGGACGTGTTGCAAGAAGCTGATTTCTGTAATGCTTTCCACAGGCAGCAACTTAGACAATTATGCATCAGTTTTACCAATTGCATGCACACCATATATGAGATCTTCATGGGTCTTCTCCCGATGCTTATCCCCCAAGATTTGGCTTTGGTTTAGTTAATTCGGGTATCCATCCTGGTAACTTAATTGAAAGCATTGATTTTGGGGCATCGGGCATCCGCAGACCATTGTATTCGTGTATGTAAAATTGCCATTTTGCAATCCGGCAGCCTTACACTCTCGATTTTTTTCATTTTTGCAGAAACAATCTAGGCGGTTATGAGTCTCACGTGGCCATGTATCCAAGCTCATATCCTCCAAGGAGTAACTCTAGTTACAAAATAATGATTCTATAAAGACCAAGGGCCCACAACACTGTGCTTTCTCCATGTCTTAAAGGCCTTTGCCGCCTCATCCTAAGTGGCCAACCAGACATTAGTGAAGTACCAACATGTTTCCCAGGCTTCTCAACTATGCACGTTGTTGCAATTGTAAGTAAAGAAACTCATTTGTATCATGCACATAGTGGAACGTAATCATTCTTTTAGTGCTTTAAGGTAGCAAGTTCAAATCATTATATTTAGGAAATTTCTGAATGCCTCAATATCTTTGCAAACTGCCTCAATATTTCGATAAAATTTCCCTACATTGCCATACCATATCCTTTTTTTGGTTGCCCGAAACACCCTTAAGAATATGCTGTGTATGCCAAGACTGGAATTCCTTTTAGATGCTCATGATTTAAAGGCCTTGTTGGGCAATCTTCAATGCGGCATCACTTGTTTTTCATTGCCATGATGCAATTTGGTCGCGTAGAAGCTTTTAGATCTCTTGGAAGTTTTCTGTTCTCTTAGAAGCTGTCTGAAAGCAGCGATGCTCAGTTATTGCTTTCTGCAAGATTTCTTACTGTTTAAGTTTTAGGTTTCAAGACTTTCGCAGCATCGATTGAAGCTAACTATGATAGAATAAGCAGAGATGTTAGTCGGGAATTTCATGTCAATGAGCTTCAGCTTGTTCAGATATCCGATTGCACTTACTAAATCCTAACTGTGCACTCTCTTATAGAAAAGCACACATTATTTAATTTTGATATTAACAGAACTAAATATGCTACTGCTTGTACGCTTAAGAGAAGCATAAATAGATTTCCCTGGAACCTTTGGGCTACTGCTTGTACGCTTAAGAGAAGCATGCATAGATTTCCCTGGAAGATTCAGCAACAGAAGGACCAAACCTGATATAATTCGTGGCAGTTTATTCCAACCCTGATGATGGCATTTGTTTGTTGCAGGTCAAATGTTTGGTGTTCGTTTTGCACCTCCATTCCTTGCACCATGTACAAAAAGGAGGCCATTTTCAAGGGTGTCAATTATGGCTTAGGAGCTCCAGGAATTCTAAACGAGATAGGACTTGGCTTTAAGATTTAGCTTCATATTAGATTTAGAACTCAACCAGCTAAGTTAATAGGCTCCAAATTGGGAGAATCAATATGTGGCAACAATTAGACAAGTTTTGGAGTACTCATGCAGATATCATAAGCATACTGGGCAAGGAAAGTGCATGTGACTTATACTTAAAGATGCTTCCAGACGTGATGCTTCCACTGATCTCAACCATGCATAGTAACCATACTTCCTTAGCTCCTGATTTTATCTTCTTTCTGTAGGATCTGGAAATGATGTGTTGCAAAGAATGCTTGAATATGCAGCCGCTAACATAGGAGAAATTGCCAATGGCGAGCCCACTTTTACTACTCTAGTCCATTCCTTTTGCGAGAATAAAGGCCTAGTATTAGCGCAGGATAAACGTGGAACATTTTCAGTTCAAAAGATGGTATTGTACAGCTACACAAATCATTAGATAATCGTGATATATCGCTCCATTAGATACTATAATTATAGCCATCATTACCTTCTATTTGCTACATGTTATAAGTATCGTGAACTCAAGCATTTTCTCCTCGCATCTTAGACGTGGGCTAATGGACGGTGGGCTAATGAGTGTTACGACCGACTCCCCTCTTGGTAGATGCTTTTGATGCCTCCGAGAAGAAACATGGGGATATGATCATCCCGCCAACTCTCAAAAATTTCGCCATTAATGGAGCTCAAAATGGATCCAGGGTTATAGTCCTGCTTCAATGCATGTCTAAATCCTGTGATATTCGATGCTTCAGAACTATTGTTCGAGATGCAAACAGCGAGCACAATTCCACGGGTTACAGCAAAGGCCATTACATTTTTAAGCCTCTGATATCCTCTTTTTTCTGCTTTGAACTAAAGCGCCAGTTGCATTGTTCCAACTAGCTTTGAAGTTTTTGCTGGTTGCATCGGAATATGCATTATATGGGCATTTGAGTTAGATAATTGATTTGCACAACTATGGAATTATGGTGGAGCTGTTATCCAACTGTTTATGGATTGTGAGTTTTCAGAGGATTTGTTAGCAAATATATCTGACTTTGAAGGCAAGACTCTCTTTGAGTATGCTAGGATGCTGGCTTTGGCAGTGAAGCTATGGCATGGATTTGCCTTCCATTTTTACAAAGAAGCAGCAAATGGAATGTGAAGAAACACAACAACTATGCACGTTCTGAGGATGCACGTTCCGGAATATACATTGTTCCAGAATACTTGTTTGATTTCTTAGAAAGCAAAGGTGTATTCCAGAATACACATTTGTTTTCTCAAGAAAGCAAAAGTGTATTCTGGAATACACTTTTGCTTTCTATGAAAATTCAAAGTGTATTCTGGAATACATGTTTGTTTTTTAGAAAAGCAAAAGTGTATTCCAGAATACTTTTGTCTTTACATTTTTTGTTTTATGTGTCCTGATTTTCATTTAATTACTTGATTATTTTCTTGTTTTTTATTCAGCCAATAGAACGTCAAACATGTTTGATAAAACAACTAAACATGGATACTTGAGACAAATACTTAGTTGCAGCGTCGGACAAGCATGTTCAATACGCACCAAATTTTGGGGGTGCCAAATTGATGTACTGAATTTTTTTTAAGAAATAATTATTATTTTTTCTTCTCTATTTTGATGTTTTTGATATCTCACTTTCAGAGATTATGTATTCATGTCTATATTTTGCCATTTTCAAGGGTGTTTCCTTGCAAAAAACAAACTTGTCACTTAATGAGGAGCCAAAATGAGGGGGAAGAAAAACTGAACCTTTTGAAATCCTCAAGTTTGTCCAAAAAAGGCCAATTTTAAGAGCATGGTGTTTTTTTAAAGGGAATCTTTGAAACGGGAGTGCTGCAACACTCCCGTTTAATTTGCAATCTTGTTTCCTCATTAATCTAAACATTTCCTCCCTTCAATGATACTCTCTTCTTTAGCATATTAAACTTGTGTTCTCTGCTGCAAAACTTAACCACAATATGCCTCGGGCCTACCCGAGGGTTTTCCTACTCTAAAAGCATCCTAAACACCTGGATCTTCTATTGCCATTTTCTCTTTGAATATATTGGAAACTTTCAATTTAACATCCTCATTGGCTTCTTCCTCAGATTCCTACTCGGGCCTCGATTCAAAGCTCGCTTTTCCTATCTTGATATTCAATAAATTTGGCCATTTGTTATTGCAATTCGTGAGACCCTATCATCATCTTTGCATTTAGATTCTTCCTCTGGTTCATCCTTCTCTGCTTGCCTCGATCTAATCTTTCAATTTCTGCCCCGAAGTTCTTTTTTTTGCTTGCTCAACTAATCTCGTGATCGCTTTTCAATTTCTCCATATCTTCTATAAAAGCCCTTTTTAAATTATGAGAGAAATTCTCGTGATTAATTTCTTTTCCTCAAACTTACAAAGCATTTCTTTCACAATCTTGTTGATCATATTGATTGTATTTTCAGGTTGGGTAACCATTGAGGATGTTATCAGATGAGGTGGTACAGTCCTAGTGACTAGGTTACCTATTTCTGGCTGAGAGCACGCCGCATCTACTGCCATATGTGCATATGCCAATATTTCAGCTACAGCCAGGCCCATTTCGGAACTGCTTTTCTCTTTTGGAGTGTGTGCATCACAGGAGCCGGATTTGGCTTCGACCTTCGGTTGCTTAGCCATCGTCAAGTTACCGCTCAAGACAAGCGTCTAGGGTTATTTGAGAGAGAGAGGGAGGGAGGGAGGGAGAGAGGGAGAGATAAAATTTGGTTATTACGTTTGTGAGACCACCAGGTCTATAAGATGTTCAACTTGTACATTCAACATTATAAAACAAATCATCTAATGTATCATCTGATAGTAATGCATTAGTCTCTCCTACCTCTAACTCATCTACTTTTAAGGTTCTTAAAACATCGTCCCTACACTCTAAAATATCAATGATACATCTCCCAATACATGATCCTGGAAAATCAAAGAAAACCATCAACATGTCATCACATACATCATAATTCTCTCAAATATGTAGAAGTACATATGTTCCTCATCTTCAAGTATCCCCGCCTCACATATCTTACACAATCTAAGCTCGTGAGGAATGTCATTCCACTTGCCTACTTCAACACCAAGCCTATGTAAGCTCAACCTCATCTTGTAGGTGGCATGTCTATTGCTTCGTGGAAATCTCCTCTGCCAAAAGTACTTTGCCTCCTGCAATGTAGGATTAATATGGATCCTATAAAACTCCTTTTTTACTACCTCATCTCTCCTTGTCCTTTGAAGAACATTCATTTTGACCCATGTGCGGATATCACCTTTATGCAAAGTTATATTCATCCCCCATCGTGCCATCCACTAAGTGGCATCATCAATCCAGCCCTTAATATGTGCCTCCTCTAAAGCCAAACGTGGTAAACTTTCTTCAGGCATAATATACAACACCTTATAGACATAATTTGTCATCCACATACAAGGCTATTATGCACCATTCTTCTCCTGCTTTGTATTTATACAAATTCCCATCACACCAATTTCTGAAACCCTTGCTCTTGAAGGTAATTATTCATGCATTTATACCATTCACGAGGAGATTGCCTTAGGCCATATACAGCTCTCTTTAGCTTCCAGACTTTTCCTTCACCTATTTCAAAACCTGGAGCTTGTCTAAGATAAATTTCTTCTTCAAGTTTTGCATTAAGAAAAGCAGTGCTTACATCCATATGATGTAATTCAAGATCATGTGCATTTGCCATGGCTAACAAAATTCTCAAACTGTTTAATTTTACCAATGGTGAGAATGTCTCATCAAAATCCTGTCCCTTTCTTTGAGTAAAGCCCTGTGCAACTAACCTTGCCTTGAATTTCCTGATTTTTTCATCATTGCTTGGTTTTATTCTGAATACCCATTTGCTTCCTATTATATTTTTCCCTCTGGTCTGTCAACCACCTCATAAGTTTATGTTCTTTTAAAAGCTTTCATTTCCTCTTGCATAGCTGCCAACCATGATTTAGAATCTCTACTATTTACAGCCTCAAAATAATTTTTTTTAATAATTATGTTTTCTAAGAGCGTAATATCAAAAATATTATGAATTTCTAGCTCATCAACATGAAGTCTTCTACTACTGCCTTTGTTCATTTCTTCCATGTATCTCAAGCATTGATTTGTTCTCGCCTCTTTAGAATCCTTTTTTTTTTTTTTTTTTTTTTTTGAAAGTAAGAGGTGTTTTTTCCATTAATTAATTAAAGCCATACAAGAGTCTCACTAATGGAAAAAAATTCCTACATTAGCAACAGCCAAACTTAAGTAACCTTAGAAGAAAACTTAGTAGTATGTATCTTCAAGTTTATAACAACTTAGCAGCAACCACACCAAGATTCTGTTACAATTTGACTAGATAAACTGCCTTGCCCTCTATGAGAGAGCTGAAATAGAAGACTCCTGGTGTGCCAATAAGTCCAAAAACCTGCATGAACAATATGCCAAGCAAAATGCTAGAGCATGAAGTCAAACAAAAAGAAGATAAGGTATTGAGCATTAGCAGATGACCATGAAACAGGATTTGGAGGCAAATGAGAAGGAGATAATCTGAAGTTTGGGATAGGTGAATTGGCAAGAGGTGTCTCATTGTTGCATTATCTGATCGAAAATGGAATTGTAGACCCAGTAGAAGCCCTTATCTGTACCAAACTTGTAGCTGTTAAACTCTGATCCATTCTCCATAAGCAAGGAATGTATGTCCTCTTTTCCCATCAAAAGAAGCAATGTACCATATAAGTCAGCCAACATCTTGTGAGAATAGTATAATTCCCTATACCTGCTGAGCTGCCTATCTGTCAAGGAGTAATGGTACATGAACAAGAAATTGAATATGCAGTACATCTGCACGACCTCTCTGCAATATATCCTGGCCCAAGATTTTTCATTGCTGTTAAGCCTGACCTGGTAAAGTTTGACCTCATCCACTGTTGCATTTGGCCCTGGAGGCTTCAGATCTGTGACACCTGTATTGTTGCTGTACAAGGTAGCTTCATGGTAGCTTAACATAGTATCAAATTTGTTCCTGCCCTCCCCCTTGAGAAATTCCAGATACTCTATCAATGAGATCAGAAAAAGGGGCATTAGAATTGATAACTTTAAGATTTGAAACAAAGATATTGAAACCACCTATAAATTTACCAATTGCATCCCAATTCCTGTCATAAAAATCTGCAGCTTTACTCTCCTCAAATTGGTCCAGGAAATTAAGTGTCCATTCGAATACAAACCTTTGACATGTGTGATGCTATGTTGATGCCATTTTTTTATAGATTTTGGGGTGTCTCAAAGCCAGAATATTCTCATAGCTATCTTTGAAGCCAGCAGACCAAGAAAGAGAGGAGTTCATGTGGCGATCTTGCAAATCAGGGTCATCAAAACAATTTTGCACAACATTCCAAGCTTTAATCATGTTTTGCATAAGAGGGGATGTATTGCTACCTGGATGAAGAGTGCAGAAAACATATTCAGGCAGAGAGTGTTTAAATGTCCATCAAGATATGAGCATGCCAGCCAGTATCTAATGAAAATTGAAGCCAAGGAATTATTTCCATTTAAGGTTCTCCAAATAAACTTACCAGCCAAGGCACATGCTTGAAGATATAAATCTTTGCAGCCTAATCCTCCATATTTTTTAGCTCGGGTGACAGAGTCCCAATTGACTGAATGTGATCCCTTCCAAATGAAATTTCTGATGGTCTTCTCAAGCTCATTGTAAATATATTTAGGTGTCACTAGAGCAGAAGAGAAGTATATATGGGAGGCTGACAGAAATGAATTTGCAATTAGGGTCCTTCCTGCCAGAGAGAGAGTGTTTCTGAAGAAATTCAAAATTTTCCTAATTCTCTGAATAATAGGGTCCCAGAGATCTTTTATACTGGGATTTAGGGATAAAGGCATACCTAAAAGCTTGGTTGCTTGCATAGCATCAAGAACTTTAATGCCACAAAGGTTAGCATGAGGAGAGTCACCAATAATTATGCTTTTACCAATGTTCAAGAAAATTCCAGAGGCTGAAGAAAATGAGTCAACAATGTTCAGAAACTTGGCAATATTCTCAGAATTGGAATCCAAAAAAGCAAATGTATCATCTGCATATTGAGAGATAATAAGGCTGCCATTATTGTCTGGGAGTTCAAGACCCTTAATATGACCACAGTTTTGGTAAAAATCAATTGCCTTAGTTAGCATTTCAGCCACAACTAGAAATAAATAGGGGGCTAAAGGGCAGCCTTGCCTGACCCCTCGAGCAAGTTTGAAGAATGTGGAACGGGAGCCATTGATCAAGACAGCAGAATTTGCCATGGAATTAAGGCCAAATATCAAGGAGATGATTTTGTGATTGAAACCAATCTTTTTCAATGCAAATTCTAAGAAGTCCCAGTTGACTGAGTCAAAGGCTCTTTTGAAATCTAACTTTAAGAGAACACATTTCTGAGAGGAGATTCTATTCCAATGCAGACCCTCCATGGCCACAATGTAGTTATCTAAAATGAATCTATTGGGCAAGAAGGCAGATTGCTTGGTGTCAATGTATTTCTGGAGGAAGGGTTTAACTCTGATGGCAATAATCTTAGCACAAAGTTTATATGTGGAGTTGGTTAATGAGATAGGCCTCCAGACAGAGAAAGAAATAGGCTTGTCAACTTTAGGAATGAGAGTGATGAAGCCAGAAATGGAAGAGTGTAAAATGATCAGCCTTCCGTAAGCCATGAACCAATTGGACAATATCATTCTTTAAAGCCTCCCAAAAATGCATGTAAAGCTCGTGGAATGCCATCAGGTCTAAGAGATTTACCTTTTACTAAAGCTCATGAGAACATTGTAAATTTCATGCTAAGTTGGAATAGCAAAGAATCGAAGTCATCCATCGTCGTTATTATTAGGAATAACTGATTGATCTCGTAAAGAAATTTATTTTTCTTTGATAGGATTTGAGCATTAGTATCACTATCTTTGAATAAAAGCAGATATTGATCATGAAAGAACTTCTTGATTTTAGGAGGAGTGTCAATACTAGTGCCATTCTCTGATTGAACTTGGATAATGGAATTATTGAGCAATCTATTTCTAGCAGCTCAATAGAAAAATTTTGAACTACCACAAACCCATCTCCTATTGTATTTGATCTTACATTTAATGGCATAACTCTTAGCTTCAATCTCCTCTATTGATTTAATTTTTTATTTTCCGTGATTTCCTCACCAACTTGAAGATTTTACATTGAGGTTCACTTTGTAGTAGATCTAATTTCTCTCATTTGAGTAAGGAGGTCAGTTTTTCTGCCTAGATCTCTCTTTGAAATTGATTTGGACCAATTTTGATCCAAGATTTTATCCGCTTGATCTTGAATAGAAACATTTCATGGATTGAGAACCATTAGCGTAAATATCAATATTCGGTCATTTTGCGATTATTAAAGAAATTCTTGAAGTCTAGACGTAAATGCTCATTTTGAAGAAGTGAACAGTTGAATTTGAAAGGAACTTTCCCCTCCCTTGGAAGGCTCAAAAGGTGACTTGTGTGGAGAAATTGTGGTTGGTGATCAGAAATTGAGGTAGCTTCATCATTGACCACATAGCAATTGTCCCAGAAAGAGGTTTCAGAATTAGAGATATAAAACCTATCGAAAAGTACAAAAACCCTATTAGAATTCTTCTGCTTGTTTGACCAAGTATAATTTGCAGTTGAAGATGGAACATAGATCAAGTTGGTATCAGAAATAAAGGTATTCCAATTTTCTCTCTCAGTAGTGGACATGTTGATTCTATTTCCTAGCTTCATGTCCCAGTTTGGAGTATTGTTGAAATATCCGTAGATAACCCTACCCATTTGAGGTTGAAAAGAGATCCAAGTATTAATGTCAGGCCAGATAACTTCCCTATCTTTTGGATTAGTGGGAGCCTAGATATTAATGACACCAAAGCTAGAATTATTAATAGAGAAAATCACTGCCTGCCAACATTTGCTAGGGCTATTGTAATAAGAGACATGAGTCATAGATTTCCAAATTGTAATCAAGCCACCACTAGTAGCAGAAGCCTCAATCCAAATAGAGGAAGAACCTGGATAAATCCAGTCAGATAGGCTAGAACTCTCAAATTTAGGAAGTTTGGTTTCTTGACGCAAAATTATATCAGCCTTATAATGTCTGAGTTGAGAAATAATTCTCCTTCTCTTGATTGGGCCTTTAGCCCCCCTAACATTCCAGGTAATTATTTTCATTATAGTAAAAACCGTAAACTAGAAAGGAGCTATAAGTTTGCCTTTATTATTTGAAATTCCCCGGTCCTTTTGTCCTAGTATTTTCAAATCGGAGTTCTGTGGAGATAGGATAAGACATTTGGCTTGGCAGGGGCCTTTTTCTTCTTTTTAGATTTATAATCACTCTTGGAAGTTTTGGTGACTGGATTAGAGGATAGAAAACTTTCTTTTCCCCAATTTTCCTTATCATTATCATTATCATTATCATTATCTGAGCAACCACCAGGAATGAACTCAAATACATTTAAATTATCTTCCTTAGGATCTACATCATTTAAGTTATAGAAAAGGGGAACTTGCCTTTCTGAAATGCCTTCTTTGTTGCATCCATATGGAGTTTCCAAAATTTGAGCATCCGAAAGCAAAGAGAGAGTCCTTGAATATTCCAATGACTCGCCCTTGCCTTGACCGTGTGTTTCGAACAATATCAACTCTCAGAACCACCACATTTCCTTTCTGTTGGATGCCAAAAGTAAACCATCTTGCAAACTTGCTAACTGGTCTTCAATTTCCTTTGAAATAGAGGAGGAGCAACAAGGTTTGAGGGGGGGTACTTTGGATAGGTCAATGAGGGGATCAATGGATGGCTGTGGATGGGCAGTGGCAATTTCTTGAAAGGGAAGATGAGCATCTTCCCCGACATAAAATTATCTCCGCTTATTGCTCAATAAATTATCTAATTCTTGATCAACATTTAAGCTAGCAAGTACCTGAAACTTGTTCGAGCAGAGAACCTTGTCAGTGGAGAAGTCTTCATTATCATTTGAATGATCACACAGAAGTGTAGGTACAACTGGTTCATCTGCAACATTAGGTTGACTTGGTGGTGGCGTGGATTGTGACACCTGCATGATTTGTAGTTGTTGTAGGATCTAGGCTCAGGGGCCTTAGGGATTACCATTGTTTGTTCCAAATCAAGTAGCTAATCCGAAAGCTCAGTTTTTCTGCCCCTTTTTGTGTTGCTCAATGGGAAATTTTGTTGCATATTAGGAACATTCTCGGCATAATATCACCACCTTGTATCCAAGGTCTACTAATTGGCAAATGGAAACCAAATTCTTACAAGTCCCGCACACAAAGCACTTTCTAAGTTTAACAGCCTTTTCCATCTAGGTCAAACAATTCTAACACCCGAAGTCTTCAATCTTTTGTGGCACCATCTCCTAACCGCGACATGTCCAAATTTAATTTCCCTTTGCATTCTTTGAGAAAACTTGAGTCACATGTTACTGTTTTTTCAGCTCCCGGATCTAAAATCATAAACTTGTTATGACTTTTATTCAATTCATTTAAAACGGAAAAAATCTGATCAAAGATTACCTCTGTTGTTTCATCAGCTTCATCCTCTTCACTTGAATTGGTTTCTACCACATTCATCTCAAGGCTCCTTCCTCTGACATTACTGTTTGATCTTGTAAAGTGATTGTTTGAGTACCTTTCCTTACCTTTTCCTTTTTCAGAAGTCCCCTTTGGGCTGGGACAACTTGCTGCTATGTGGTCTTTGCCATCACAATTAAAGCATCTAATGCTTTTCCCTACATTAGGACAGTCAGCCCTTAAATGTCCATACTTATTACAACTGTAGCACGGTCCTTTCTTTTCCTTAAAGTTTCCTCTTTTTTTAGCCTTACCAGTGTACAGTACTTCTCGAGAGTTCTCCTCATCATCAACACTTACACCCTTCTCGCCAAACTCGGGCCCTAATCATTTGACAAAGATTCTCCTTTTTACATGCAACATTCCCGAAAGCAAGGTAGCAAGCCGATCGTTATGTGCCACGATCCGCCAAAGATAATATTTGGTATTGCTCATTAAGAATAACACTCGCGCCCCTCCAAATCCAAGAATGACGAATCAAACTTTTCCAAATAATCACAAATTGTCTTTTTTCATACAATTTCAACTTCCTAAGTTGCTTCTCCAAAACGTTTATCCGTGATGAAGTCTTGACTTCATATTGATTTATCAAATATTCCCCTAATTTTTTTTTTTTTTTGAAAGATCAAATTAACTAATATTAATCCAGAGTAAACACAAGACGAAGCGATACTAGGGTACTCCCCGCCCACACAGAGCGAAGCACCCACATGGCATGTACACCTACCTACGCACACTCAAGGCACAAACCCCGCCAATACCGCCTACAATGAGGAGGGTCCTTTCCCTGCATCACGCCTTTGAATTGCTCTTTTTTCGAGGGGATGCTGTGTAAGAAAGATATAGCTTGTACCTCAACCCGGGGTCGGGAACTCCGTGCCGCACCTCCAAGATTCCTCAACACCTTCATGCGGCGCCGCCTTCCAAATGAGCCACAACAACCGTGCTTTTACACAAATGGAAGGCCAAACTCGAGGGTCGGGACCACCGCTAGGGTACCAATTCCCACATTTCTTTGATTCATACCTCTTAATTTTAGCTTGATGGCGCTCTTTGCTTTGCTTGTCATGATTGCCTCAGGTTTCCATTACCTTCAACTCATCAATAGGTCCTAAGTTAGTTTAGAAATTACGCTTTGATCTATTACCTCCACCTCCTTCCTCGCTCGACTCTTGATCAGATTTTCACTTGATTCTCGCCATCGAGGTTGCTATCTTTGCATTGTCTCCTTCAACCGATACCATAAGTTCTCAAACTCAAGTATTGTTTTATTCCTTGCTTCCAAATCAAAGCCATTATCACCTTTGAAAACATCAATGGATGTTAGCAAATTAGCACCAAAACGTGTTGACATTTTCTTAAAACAAGCCTGATACCAATGTAGAAAATTGGTCTAGCTAGATATTGCTCAATCACTTTTAAAAAAATTTTAAGAACAAGATAGAATAGTATATCAATATCTAGATAGTCTCGACTTGTTGCTACAGTAATTTCACTGTTCATATGGGATTAAACTAGTCATTATAGCATTAGATATTTATCCCCGAGAACACAAGCAGTTTTTGATTGATTCGTCTACACCGGCAACATACAATGCAAAACCTCATCCATTATATTCATTCTTCTTATTTTTTATTGATCGATCTAGCTCTAGTGCTCTGACCGATCTTCAAGAAGGCCTGACCGATAGTAGACTTATCCCAACCTATTTTAAACGCCACCATGCTATTGCTTGGTATTTTAAGTAACTATCGCCTATAATCAAAACCACAAATATAACTTATCCTTTCAACGCTTAAGGCACCTTTTCTATAATAGGCTTTCAACTATGATAACTCCATGTATGCTTTTCCTTTGATCTCATTTGTTTTAATGATCATACCCTAGATCAATATCTAGTTCCAACACTTGAGTTATCATGATGCCACAACAATGAATGAATATTACATGATCTCTTTTTCACAAAGATTGTGCACAAAGTTGAAATAACAAAACTCCCCGAGACTAATGTACCGTCGCTGTCCAAGTAACCGACATTATCTCGCTTACTCAGATGTATCACTCTAAATCTTTGTTTGTCAATTGAGCAACAATACGGGCGTAAAAACATGGATGTTACTAGATTGTTTTGAGTTGTTACAATCATTATTTCTTGTCACATGTGGACCCTTGAGGAGATGGTCGAATTATACGTAGCAAATACCAATACAAAGATGTTAAAAATATGCATTTCAAGTGATGAGGGAATGTTGATTTGTTTTATTTTCACAATGCATCCTCATATTTTGGTCGAATCACAATGTGTTGTTGTTGCCGCTGATGGGTCATCGTAGTAACCGGAAGCCGCGGACACTATGGTGATTGTTTCAAGAAGGGGGCTTTGGCTATAATCATGTGTATTCCATTATTGTTGATTGTGGGCTCGATTCAAATCCTCGCCATCCAATATGCACTTGTGAACATGTATGCCGCATGTCGTTTAGAGAAAGCAAGGAAGTTTTAACAAAATAGCTAGATCTAAATGTTGTTTTATGGAGTACAATGATCATAGCATATGCTCACTATGGTAATGTCAATGAGCTGGTTAATTTAATAAGCAAGATGCAACCGATGGAGTAATGCTTAATTGGGTCATGTTGTAGCATTATATCTACCCGCAATCATTCTCGGGTTTTGTAGATATAGGTTGTCATCTCCCCGCTTTTATATGCTTTGAATATCATCCCAACATTAATTTAGAGCATTATGATTATATAATTGATTTTGTCGATCTAACAAAATGGCCGGAGGAGGCAGAGACCATTATAGGAAGCATGCCATACCTAACCTAGCGCCACATCTTGGAGATCCTTGCCGGGATTATGTAATCCATGGTATTAAGAGAGGAATGCGCATAAACCGTAGTATCTATTTGATCTTGACCTGTGAGATGCGGGACCATTTGTGTTATGGTCTAAATATATTGGTCGATGTGTGGTTGTTCTCCAAAATGAGGAACGTGGATCAAGCATCGGATGCTACTAATTGCTCTAACTGTATGCATTGATATTTTTTGCTCACATTGATATTGTTCAATCACAAACCAACTAAATAACCTCGAATCGAGGCCTTTAGATCTTATATAATATCTTAAGGACACATAAGCAATCTTTTGCTTTTGGTCCTACTTATTTGCTAACAAATACATTGAAAAACAAGATCAAGTATGCATTTTTCGTGATCTGTTATGTGTACATTATAACTAGTATAAATGCACATGGAGGGAGTAAGTAGAAGTGTTCATCAATGATGTAAAAGAAATATATATGGTTATGGATAAATTTTACATCCATTTTTAAACAAGATTGTTTTTATTTACAACATGGACCTTGATATAGAAGTTTGCATTCAAGACCAACAAAAACATTTTCCAATATTGTTTGTCCCATGCCCCCTATGTACAATATTGTTTGTCTCTAGTTCTCCACATATTGCATATTATTCTCATGGAAAGGAACTGTTGTATATCATTCCTCATTCCATGGAAAGAAACCAAGTCAAGTTCAAACTAGAGAACGTTTTACATGTTGTTACTCCATACATAATCATTTATTTTTGAGATTATGTATGTTCCAAAATCACATTAATTAAAGCATTGTTTCTGCAATATGTTTGCCTTCTTTTTTTATTATTATGTTCAAAACCAAGAAATTTGGAATCAGAGTTCTAGGACAATCTGGGATGCCTCAATCCTTCTCCTTTACCAAGCTTAAGCTTCCCAAGAAATTATAAAGCAGCTTCACACCCAAATGCTTGCATATAGATGAAATTGGCCTTTTCTTCCTTCCTATTCATATTTGTTTTATTCATATTTGTTTACAAAGGATCAAAATTGATCTCTATAGAATGTCATGACCACCAAGAAGGGGCTGAGCTTGGCACAACATGGGCTGTAGCACCCAGCTATGGTATTCCAGACTAAAAATAAGATCCCATGTTTGTAGTTCTGATCCATAAAGTTTAATCGATGTTTCTCTAGTCCGCCAGGGAGAAAAAAAAAATTGAAGTGTAATAGAAATGGGAGCTCTTGATTGTTTTGGTATGTGGAATTGATAATCCAAGAAATCTCAATCCATTGTGCCCCAATTATCATGGTATAATCAACCCAAATTAAGAAAGAATAGAATAGAATAGAATAGAATAGAATAGAATAGAATAGAATAGAATAGAATAGAATAGAATAGAATAGAATAGAATAGAATAGAATAGGGTTTTTATCATCCACATAGACCAATCATCCTATGGGGCCTAAAAAGAGAATGCAAATCAGACTGTTAAAATCGCCATCTGGGGGTTAAAACCCCCTCGTCCCGGAAGGTTTTCGAGGGAAAAAAATTGTGTAAAAAATAAGAATGTTGTCAAACTGTACAAGTATATACATGAGACAAAGATTAGATTCAAGGGAATGTAGTCTATCTAACTACATTCCCATTGCACATGCGGCCTATATTCCCATCCCTATCTATATTCTACCTAACTACATTTCCATTGCATGCCATCATCCCACAACATTTCTTTTTCCTTCCTCTTTTCAATTTAATGGCTAGCCTAATAGCTATAAATTAATAATTTGTCTAGTTTGTTTAGCTTTTCTAATTAGAAACCAATCCAAGCCTAATACTATCCAAGCCTCCCTTGTTGCACTTTTTTGCTAGTTTTTTTTTTTTGTAACCCAAATATTTTTAGGAATAACTTTTGCTTCTACACCAAGGAATTGATAATGATGTGAAGCCCTCTCTTTATATACTTTCTTTCTTTTTTCTTTCTTATATACCGCAAGTAGTATAACTTTAATAAATCAGTGAATTGCGGTGCCTTGAGATAGTTAGACCCATCACCGGTATTAAAAAAACATTACACCTATCGTTAAATTTTGGAAACAAAAGAGGGCAATCCTTTGATGCCTCAAGCTTATTGTTGAAATATTTGCAAACTGAAGAGGTATATTTAGACTTTTCCTGATATGTAGCAAAATAACACCCTTACTTCGAATACATGAAACAAATTTAATATGCTTTTTAGGTTATGGGAAATTGCATTGCGGTTTTTACTCATAAACCTTGAAGAGGCGTTGTTTTATTGTTAGCCGCAAGATAGATAATGTGCCTTGGTAAATAGGTAATGTAGATAAATTGCCATTATGAAATTTGGGTGGTTTAATATGTGGTTAAAGTGTTTTGTGGAAGTATATATTATAGGTCTACAATGGTAATTGTTATTGATTTAGAGTAGGACTATGAACAACAAAGAAGATCACACTTTTACCTTAATGGGCTACCGAAGTGGATCTACAATGTTCTCTATATGTCAATAAACCCAAGAGGATGAGATCTAAAATATGAAAGATGTATCTTATCAAACAACATGATTTGATGCCTTGTTCAAAACATCTCCTTAATGTTATACGCACAAGTACATTACCCACAACAATGCTTTCAAGTTTAGATATGAATTTAAATTAAGTGTGCTTAAGGTCCATTGTTTATGAATTAACTTTGAGGGGTATAAATATATTTCATAAGATTTGACTAAAGGGAAGCATTATGAAATTGTAAAAATTTAAAATTTGATAAAGGTTTAGATTTAGTGGAATTTGAATTGTATTGACTTGCTCCATTTGAAATGACCTTTTGAACACTCATCAAGTCTCATGTACTAATAACACCTTCCTTCAACTTCCAACTTCTGTTTCATTTTGTTAAAAGTTTTCTATCTTATTCTAAGGCATGGTGTCAAAAATATTTATGTAAGAGAATTTTGCCAAGGATTTTGAGAACATGGAGGCATTTTAACGTTGGATAGTCCCCTTCTCTTGTCCATATTTGTAATGACAAAGCAATCAGCTAATGCAATGGAATAATCTCAAATCCGGCAGAGATATTTCGTGAGTTACCAATGCCATTTATAGTGAAGTAATGCAGTTTCTCTTTCCAGGCCTTTGATGTGCAATGGATGCACAATTGTATTGGCCCAATAGATGGTTTACGTGAGGATAGATAGTGATATCAAAACGTGTCAAATCAAGCTCTGGTAAATGCTTCGAAGCTGCGACCCCAACGCCACGTTATGCATCATATGGCCAATGACACATCAATCTTTTGACTGGCGGCATGACTCCTCAAGGTTTTTTCTTTTTTTGTGATGCCACACGTAGAGGGCTAGCTTTTGACGTTTACTTTACTAAACAACTTCACATCAAATGTGGAAGTGCTGCATGAAATGATGGGTCCATATCTTTTTTCACATCAAGTAGTCACATAAATCATAAATGCCTTAGATTGCCTTTTACACAAAAACAGTATGCAATAATATAATAAGAGAAGCTTTATAATGAAGCTTTCCTGAGAAGGCAAATGATTTTATCCCAAAGTTGTCATTGAGAGAATGCAATATTAATGAACTTTGCAATAAATAATAATAATAATACAATTGATTCATCATGCCCACATTGGACCTTCTGAAAGGCCATGGATAAATATTTACATTTGATTAATTTTTCTTATAAGCAAATTATGATGAGAGTCCACCGCCTTGATATACAAACCAAGATCATGTTGCCGCAAGGCCGAGGATAGCATCAAGGCATAACTCATCAATTCCAAACCTGCCGCTAATGTCCGAAAGTACATGTAGTAACACTTCGTAGTACATGTGTCTCATCCTCTAGTGCTTGTTGATCATGTAAAACATATACCCAAACTCTTCTTGGGAATCCCACCATCTAATTGCCTCCCTATACCAACATGATAGCCGGTCCTAGAGCTAGTAATCGCTTGCTTGACATTCCTTTGACATATTGGCTTCAAATAGTCTTGATCCGCATAAACCATCATCGGTTAACGCCTCATGATACTTTTTGTCATCCGCTACCTTTTACACTACTGTGAGGCGTATACCGCAAGAGTCTCAGTAGATCTTGGGCGCCAAGCCCGGTGAACCGCCAATTCTCCGCTGTAACACCCCAACCGCTTGCCCACCCATGACCGCGATGCTGCACGTCGGCGTGAAGAAAGGGGCCCGCTTTTGAGGGTGGTGGCCCGTTGCAGTCAGACTCTATTAGCAAAATTTATTGTTTGATAGAGTAAGCTTCTACCTCCAAGGAAGCATACCACCAACATGATGGTGCAAAAGCCTGATTTTTCACTCCCAATTAGCAATACGTAACTGAACGAAGTACAACACTTT